>JASAMZ010008019.1:0-25000 GCA_030248115.1 Linhomoeus sp. GSCO2_2 | reverse complement strand
TCCCCATTCGATGGTCCGCTTGCCTGAATCACCGAGGAGAGAGAATCGCCAACGGCTCTACCAAGTCGCACTGGGATGGCTGGGAGACTCGTTGCAAGATCAATCGTGAGCTCTTGACGGACGCCAAGCTTTCACTAGCAGTTCTCGAGTCTTATTCTTTGAATTAAATAAACCCTCTATAAAACTAGAATACAGTTTTGCGACATACAAAAAGGTATAATAATAATTTTAATATAATATAAAACTATTGAATGAAGTTTTGCGACATATTTTAAAAAGGCGAATCCAATAATAGTAAAAACTGAGAAAACAGCGAATCCAATAATTTGAACGTAAATACAAAACTAATCACATACGGGCAAACATAGGTAATAGAATAAAGCAAACCCCCAACTTCGAATTTCAAATTTTACACACTACCGGGTTTTTTCGAAAAGCGCCCCCCCCAAACAAGCGCCCCCCCCCCCCCCCCCAAACAAGCGCCCCCGGGGCGCTTATTTGGCATGCCTTTCCAAATAAGCGCCCCGGGGCGCTTATTTGGAGAAAAGATTCCTAGAACGAAATGTGCATTTGCTTCTTTACGTCAATCGTTCACCTAGAAAATGAGGCTCTGAGGGGTTGATTTGAGCCTGAATTCTCCATTTTGCAGGAGAATTCAAACAATTACGCATCAAATACCAGTAAAAATATGATTCTGTACACCAGTACTCACCAATTGTGCACTTCTGTTGAGCATACGCTTTTGTAGTGTATGGAACTGCCGAAAAGGCACTAGATTAGACTTTCCAATCAACCGCCCCGGGGCGCTTATTTGGTTTGATTCGGCGCTCGCCGGAAGTGCCAAAACTTAATTAGCGCCCCGGGGCGCTTTTTCGGAAAACCCGGTACAATTGTTGAAGGTAAAACTTTGTTAAGCAAAAGTATTGCAAAGATGAAATTGTTCCGTAATTGTAGCAAGTGTAATTTTAGAAAATATTCATAAAAATAGCTCGAATTTTACTCCAACTTTGTGTTCAGCTGACGGCACCGAGATGACGACGAGAAGGGGCTGCCATGAACAGGCCGTGATAGGGGGCTCGATCTCCATGGGTCGCCTCCAGTACGTTTGCAAATCGTCGAAGAGTCGAGGCTTCGACTTTGTCACAACCACCACCGGCCCCCACGTCGTGGGGTGTCGGACGAGGCGAGGCACCACCGTAGCCAACGGGGACACTTGGGAGGAGGCCACCAGGACAGTTGGCGTGGCCGCCGTTTACCGATGCAGCTTCAGGGAGCTGTTCAACGCCACTACGGGTGAGACGGAAGGCCAAAAGACTATTACGTGATTTATGTACCTGACTCACCCGCTCTCCACCTCTCCAGGTGAAGACGAAACCGTCGACTCTTCGGCGGCCCTCGGCTGCCGATTCGAAGCCGACAACGGCGGCGACCCCCTCTACATAAAGAAGGGCTGCTACTTTGAGACGGAGAACGAGATCTACTTCTGCCGAGTCGACTATCGCATCATACAGAAGGGCGTCTACGGGAGCAGCGTGCCCAAGAGCGCCAACACACTCCACTTCCTCCAGAAGACACTCGACCTTGAGAGCTGCCCAAGATGGGACGGAGAGACCGCCGAGTGAGCTTAGAACAGTGCATGCTCTTGTCTCCTACCTATGTAAGCCCATATTTGTGTTGTGGTACGTACATGCGTACTAATCGTCGGATGGTCTGCTCAAGCGTCGTGACACACATAAAATAATGGTGTGCATACGTACCATACGTGCCAATACACATGTACCCCTCATGACCACGTCCGTGAAGAACGTCCCGTCGAAGATGGGGGGAAATGGAGGGGCGCTTATTGGAGGATTTAGTGTTTCTATGTAGAGTGCATTTCCAAAATCATTTAATGAACATCCCTTTTGATCATGCCCGTGAATTGCGTGATGGGAGTTGGAGGTTTTACGGTAATAAAGTATCCGGTTTCAGCGAACTGCCCCTGCCGATTCGACGCAAGAGAAGCGCAAGCCTTGACGACGTCGGCCATTTGTCGGACGGGTCGATCGCCTTCATCAACAAAGGTCTCTATCAAGCTTGAAGAAATTCCGAAAGACGTCACGCTGTCCAATCAATCATGACGAATCAACGATGATTGTAGCAGTAACTTAATTCCTATAGAAAGCATTTGCCTAGCAGCTATGTACTTGGGTGCGTCCTGAGTCGACTGGCCTCTTGTGTTTTCCTAGCAAGCGGGTCGAGATGCGAATCGACAGTTATAACTGGACTAATGTGACTCAAGTAGTTAGTTTAGTCAGTTGTAGAGCTGATGGTGTGATAGTTGGTGCAGTAAGCGGCGATGTTACATGGTGTGTCAAGTTGTCCCGGTCATGCAAGTGCCTTGTGACATTCTGTTCTGAATCAACTATAATCCGGACCGACTGAACGTTGGCAATGAGGACGACGCGCTCAGTGTTTTCTATCTGCCATTGCCGACTGACGGCGCTTCCTCTCAATGTGGGCGTTGGGGGCGCGTAAGCCGGAGGCCAAACAACCGCTGCACTTTCATTGGAACACCACCCTTGCTTATCGTGACCAGCGGACAAGGGGAGACGACGTCGGTGGTAGCATCAACGAAGCAAAAACTCAATCCGAAGTGGCAACTTGGTCGCTCGGAAGCGGTGACACTGTATGGGCTTTGTTCCTGTAGGTCGTTCGGTAGGCGCTGCGATTTTGTGACTTCCATTCGGCATGAGTCGCAGCGGGCGACTTGGAAGAAGCAGTCCACCTTTTAACGTCGGCCGATTTACGGCTCTCGCCGACCGGTTCTACTTCGAAGACCGTTCTCTCCAGCCGGTTGGCGCCCTCTTTGTTCGCTCAAACGGCTGCCCGACGATACAGCGGCGCTACGCGAGTGGGCAACTCTTCTGCTCTTTCGCTACAGGTATAGTAGAGTAGGGTACTACTAGGCGGCGAGCGAAAGCTATCGAGAGTGTCTGTCCAACATTGCCGCCTTTTTGCAGCGCCCTCCTACCCCCCCCCCCCCCCCCCCGTCTCTGCTGAAGGTGGGTACAAGACTGCAAAGAGACGACGCTTGTCTCCGATGGTGCAGGGAGAGAATCGGCCTGCCGACTGTAGCGCGCCGTAGCAGCCGTAATCGCCTTCTTGCCTCCACATTGCCGACGGCCAACTTCCAGCACGAATCGATTGACGACAAACGATCGCTCAAAGTCGCCCCGTCGTATACATGATGTTATGTACAGCTTTCTCTGGTCTACCCTGCCTTCTCCCTTCTCTATGCAGCGTCAATGTCTTACGTCTCCGTATGTGGGTTGGCGCCTTCTCAGCGCCACAGATCACTTTCTCCCGTAGATAGAGCATGACTAGGTGGTACGGACCACCTGTGCGCGCTGCGTATGGCCGGATAGAGACTGATCTGTGCCGGTCTCTACAGGGTTTTGCCCAGAGCCGACTGCGACGGTGACCTTCAAGATATGGCAGAGTAAAGCAGCGCCTATTCTCGGCTCTGCGCCGCGGACTGGCAACTTGCGCATGTGCCAGTGACGTCTTGTTTTCTGTGTCCTGTCACACATCTCGCTGACTGTGCGCGCCGAAAAACTTTGCTTGCGCAAGTCTCCTCATCTGAGTCGCGCGCTCCACCGTCACCTCTGGCGACGGAGAAACAACGCTCGCTCGCTGCTTCCCACCCAAAATCGTCGCCGCAATTACCTTCTCCTCTCGCGAGAAAAAGTGCGGACTCACTCGACTCGACTCGGCAACCACCACCATTCGGTCGATCCATGAGTCACGCTCCGGCAGGCGCGCCACCCTCCCTCCCTTCCTTCCAGCTCTCTTCTGTAGGGAGAGAAAATTAAAGAAGGCGTCGTCGCGCAGCGCACTGCGCTCATCGACTTTTGTCATACGCGCGCAGTGACTGAAATTCAGGTGACTCGGCGTGTGGGGAACGGTAGCAGCGCGGAGAACCGCTCGCGACCATTTCGCACTTCCATTTCGCCAGAAGTGCTGACAGAGACAGGCAGACAGAGAGGGCAGGCGCTGGCTGTGTGTTTGCGCTAGAGGCGTGGGTAGCGAAGAGCTAGACATTTTGAATCACCCGCTCGAGAGAGGCGGCCGTCTGTTTCTTCACCCCTCCCTTCCTATTCCATTTCCCTTGTCCAGACCATCGTGTCGCAGTCTCGCAGAACCACATTCCACAACCTTTCTCGGACTGCTGTTCGCGACTGCCCCTCCAGCCATCATGAGCGAGCGCGCCAAGAGTCGCAACAGCGTTCCCGTCAGGGCACGTGGCGACAAGAAGCCAGAGACGGCGCCCAAACCCAAATCAGAGCAAGAGTCCGTGGTCAAGATGCGGGAGAGGCGACAGAACAACGTGACGGACCACAAGCCGAGTAGCGCGGCGTCCGCCAAGTCGCCGGTGGAGCCTGAGAGTCCCGTGGTGACGAACGGCGTGGCGCCGCCCACGGCCGCTTCTGGGCCCATGGACGAGGCCAGTCTGGCCGCCGCCGCCGCTCTCCAGAGGGGAATGGGAGTTCTGCAGGAGTCGGAGTTTGAGCAGAACATTGAAGGTATACGGCAGGTACATCTACAGGGCGTTTTTTAGACGCCACATTTTGAATGCTAATAACTTGCGGTAGCATACATATTTGTCAAAGGGGACAATTATTTGCCGCTTTTAATTCGTAACTACAGCTTTTCATTTAGAAGAATGCGCTTTTAACTGGCACCGCTTTTCATTCTGAACAAAGCGCTTTTCATTTGGAACATTGCGCTTTTCGTTTAGAACAATGCGCTTTTAAGAATGCCGGCATCATGGAGGAGCTAAGTGTATAGGAGCAGCTTTTCATTTTGAACAAAGCGCTTTTCATTTTGAACAATGCGCTTTTCATTTTGAACAATGCGCTTTTCGTTTAGAACAATGCGCTTTTAATTCTGCTGCTGTGAGACAAGGGGCAACAGTCCAGAAAAAATGAAAAATTTTAAAGTACGGGATTAATTTTAATACTTTTAATACTCCTTTGCCTGCATCAGGTAATGACCATCTTCCTTATTTCTGTACATTTCTTTCGGACACAGAATATTCCTTTGAAAGCAGGCTATGCTTAGGCTCGCCCTGCGCCCACAGTCCACAAGAGTCAGTCGGCGTCGCAGTCTGGCGGGTCGAAACTTAGGCTTAACGCGACCGGTGACCGACTTCAGGGCGCGCGGAGCGCGCCCTGAAGTTGGTGGTCGCGCTAAGCCTCAGTTGAGACCCGCCAGGCGCGACGCCGACCGAGTTTTAGTGCAAACAGTGGGTGGATTGCTCATTCCGCCATATACAGGGTGGCGCATTTATCTGTTCTAGGTTTCCATCGCTAATAACTTTCGCGTTTTCCAATGAAATTGAACCAAATTTGCACACGATATAGACACGTCTAAGGAATTTTTGTGTGTGAAGTTTCCGCTTGATCCGACTGGGCTTGCCTGAATGGCAAGAGTTTGTTTAAGATCTACAAATTTTGTGCAGGGCGCGCAAATGAAGTGAGAACACCAGCTTTGTGGCGACCGTACCAAGCTCAAAGTTTGGCAAGATAGACTACGTGGTGTTTCTAACGAACTGTGAAACTTTCAGGTAATTCGACGCGATTGACAGAAAATGATGCCGCTTTGTGCAACATCATACCGAAAATCGGGTGCCACGACTTTGCAGGATGCTGAGATGTGCAGCATGGCAGTGCGCAAAGTGGCGTCTCGTTCCGTTCGTCGAATCCAATCGTTTGAAATTTTTACAGTTTACTAACAACACCAAACAGTACGTTGCTACCAAATTTTAGCCCGGTATGACACGAACACTTTAAGAACGGCGGCCGCAAAGTCCGTGTTCTTACTTCTTTTATACGCGCCTTGCACAGAATTGACAAGTCTTCAACAAACCCTTGCCATTCAGGCAAGCCCAGTCGGATCAAGCGGAAACTTCACACACAAAAATTCCTTAGACGTGTCTATATCGATTGGGTGGAAATTGTTCCGACGTTGAAATTGTTCCGACAGGGCATTGTGGAAATTGTTCCGACGTCTGTGAAATTGTTCCGACGCCAGTTGAAATTGTTCCGACACCTCCTAAGATTAACAAAGATGCAGAACTGTTAGCGGTGCTGTTATGCACTTGTAACTCAGACTCATTGTATTGCATGGTAACTGATACAAGCTGAAACTAGTTACAGTTTCAGTTGTGATTAGTTAATCAAAACTAAAACTGATTTTAAACTCAGTGGCTAGCATAACCCGGAAGTGACACTGGGACTTATGTAGCAACTGAGCGTCTTTGTGATTTGTTGTAGCATTCTGGATATTCGATCACTGAAACAGTTTCCGTTGCTGAAACTGAAAACCAAGAACCGTCCTAACTTAAACTGAGAGCAAAACTGAAACTTCGCTGGCATTATAATCTTAACTGAAGTGTCACATCCCGTCGATATCATAATCTTGGAGTAACAGTCGCTTTATCTACTGTGGCGAAACAGTAGCGGTCAATTTGCTGACCATTGGTTGAGCGAGCATTTGGTTTGGAATGACGAAGTCCGGGACTGCGCGCTGCCAATCTTGCAGATACTCGTAGAGTTTTGCTAGGCGCGGCGAACTTGCTGATGTGACTGGTCGAAGAATTCTTTAGGGAAATGACTTCGATCAAGTGAACTGGGAATATCTCGCACAAGCACAACAACAATCAATCGATTGCATCACCAGTTTGTGCCTCGCATGCTTGCAATGCGTCACATCAGTGCATGACATAGCGCAAGACGTCCGTCGGAACAATTTCCATAGGTGTCGGAACAATTTCAACGGGTGTCGGAACAATTTCCACATTGCCGTCGGAACAATTTCAACGTCGGAACAATTTCCACTCTCCCTCTATATCGTGTGCAAATTTGGTTCAATTTCATTGGAAAACGCGAAAGTTATTAGCGATCGAAACCTAGAACAGATAAATGCGCCACCCTGTACTTCACCTCCTGCTTAGGCCGGCTGTGCCCCTTCCCTGTTAGCGCTCGCAACAACTTTCACTTTGAAGCCTATTAGCCTAAGGCCACGCCCACGCCGACAAAGTTTCCTTAGCAAACAGCGGGGGTCCGCATCGACGTCACGTTGCGACAATGCCGTGCGTGACGCAGCAGGGCGTTAAAAGCGGTTTGTTCAAATTAAAAGCGCTTTGTTCAATTCAAAAGCGGTTTGTTCAATTTTATAAGCGGTTTGTTCAATTTCAAAAGCGGTTTGTTCAATTTTCGGTCCAGCTGCTGTCAAAAGCTGCATGTTCGAGTTAAAAGCGCATTGTTCATTTTTAAAAGCGCATTGTTTATTTTTAAAAGCGCGTTGTCACTTTTCCGTTTGCTATAAAGAAAAGCGGTTTGTTCATTTTTAAAAGCGCAATGTTTATTTTCTAAGCGCTCTTGAATTAAATTAAAAGCGCCCTAAAATACCAGCCGTTGTCAAAATTGAAATTTTCACTGTCGAAAGACAAAACCTGCGCAATTTTCCTACCGTTCGCCCGAGATATTTGTGTTGCGTGTGTATGTTGCAGTTGCAGTCAATAGCCGTCTTCAGGCGATTGCCGTCTAGACGGCTATCGCCTGGTCGATCAGGCCGCGGCCGTCTTCTCGGAGAAAAGACGGCCAACGCCTTGTGCGTCAGGCGATGGCCGTCTTCTGCTCGAAAAGACGGCTATCGCCTGATGGACCAGTCAACAGCCGTCTTCAAAATGAAAGCTGTCGCCAGCGCTGGCAGGGAAGGGGCTCAGCCGGCCTGAGCAGGCGGTGAAGTAGATGGAGGAGTGTTCACCCCACCCACTGTACGCACTAAAACTCGGTCGGCGTCGCGCCTGGCGGGTCTCAGCTGAGGCTTAGCGCGACCACCAACTTCAGGGCGCGCTCCGCGCGCCCTGAAGTCGGTCACCGGTCGCGCTAAGCCTAAGCTTCGACCCGCCAGACTGCGACGCCAACTGACTCTTGTGAACTGTGGGCGCAGGGCGAGCCTAAGCATAGCCTGAACTGGAAGGAATATACTGTGTCGGAAACTAATACAGAGAAAGAAAAGACGGCTATCGCCTGACGCATCAGGCGATTGCCGTCTTGACGGCCGCGGCCTGACGCATCAGGCGATTGCCGTCTAGACGGCCGCGGCCTGATCGACCAGGCGATAGCCGTCTAGACGGCTATCGCCTGAAGGCGGCCATCGCCTGTGACATGCACATCAGAATTTACACCGTGTTAAATTTGAGACTGGATATTCAGCAACTGGAGTAACTTGGCACGCCGTTACTTGGCCGTCCCTTAACCGATTCAACTAAAATCAACGGCAGTTTGTAGAATACACAATAAGTTTGGTGTGCAAGGCAAATCGTTAGCTTTCGCGGACCACGCGTAACGTTGAGTCAAGTGCGCGCGCTCTACGACAAACTTGCAGAATTGGGTTGGTCCGGCGGCTGGTACCCATTCGTGTTGTCTTTGAGACGATGTAGCAGAGCAGCTGCTCCGTAAGAGCTAGCGATTCGAATTGCACACCATTTGACAGCCAATTTTGAGCCCAACAAACTGCCGTAATCTTAATTGAATCGGTTAAGCAGCGGCAAAGTAACGGCGTTCCAAGTTCTGACAACCGCCAACAGTATGCCCCATAATCCGGCCTCAAATTTAACACGGTGTAAATTCTGATGTACGCAACACAAACATCTCGGACCAACGGTATGAAAATTGCGCAGGTTTTGTTTTTAGACTGTGAAAATATTAATTTTGACAAATGACGCTACCGTAAGTTATTAGCATTCAAAATGTGGCCGTCTAACAAGCTGTGTGCGTAAAAAGTTCAACCTATACTTTGTGCCTGTCAAATTTTGGTGAACAGTATAGTGAACTTTGTACACATCGTTAGCCGCATCTGGAGAAGGTGTCTTGAGAATGTGTACCTTAATGCCAAGTGCACCTACCCCACCCCCCCCCCCCCCGATACGGTTGTCTGTACAACTGATCTGAAGCTCAGTGATATCGCCGCGTTCGCTATATGTTATCAGCATGATACGACGCCGTTTATCTGATGTTTCCTACCTCTGTGAAAAGTCACATCCAACAAAAAAACTTGCCAAAAGTTTGGTGCGAGCGAATTCCTGTTTTCAGCGTACGCATTTCTGTTTCCGAGTGCGCATTCATCAATAAACAGCTGTTCTGGCCATCAGACGCAAACGTCGATTTTGACATTTATTAATTTTAATTCCAAATATCTCGAAATTGCAATTTATTAAAACTGTAAAACTATGTCACAAATTCTTATTGGCATACGGCCTTACCATTTCTGCGTTCAAATTCGTAAAAAAACGACGTTCTATTTTGTCGATTTATGGAATTTTGAAAAATAATCACATATTTCTATTAAATTCCACATTTGCAAAAAATTTCTCTTGCGTTACAAATTATCCGCAGTCCATACTCTTTCCATTTCTGAAGAAATTTCGCCGCTATATCATCAGGTGAAAAGGTCGATTTTCGACATTTTCATATTTTAATTGCGAATATCTCGAAATTGCAATTTTCAAAAGCTTCAAAACTATGTCACAAATTCTTATTGGCATACTGCCTTTCCATTTCTGCATTCACATTCGTCATTAAGTGACTTTGTATTTTAGTCAATTTATGCAATTTTGACAAATAATCGCGTATTTCTATTAAATTCCACATCTGTAAAAAATTTCTTTTGTGTTACAAATTATGCGCGGTCCATGCTCCTTCCATTTCTGAAGAAATTTCGCGGCTAGCGCATCAGACGAAAAAGTCGATTTTTGACATTTTCGAATTTTAATTGCGAATATCTCGAAAATGCAAAATTAGCAACAGAAACGGACATCGGATCCGTACTCAGCGACCTCGAGTCTACTTGACCACATATGTCACACATTTTACTTCGGTGCCACGGACGGACACACACACGGACAGACAGACAGACCGACATTGTCATCCGTATATATACACCTCGCCGCGCTGAGGCGCGGCGAAACAAGTCTCTTTTAAAAAGCGGAGTGGTTTCGAGCTTTGAATTTTCACTGAGATTGTAGCAAGGCCTTTCCGCTTTCGTGCAGCGTCTTGACTCTCCTCGCGACTACACTTTTTGGAGTGGTCTTGCTACGCAACATTGGTATCGCTCGGGTTTAATTCTTTTTACCAAGAAAATCATCTTTTCAGACTGAATTTTAAAAAAGACACTGGAATCTAACGTAAAACTACAGGTGAATTGTGAGCTTGATTTGATGTTGCCTTGCAGTGAGCGCTTCAGCGATGTCAAAACCGCCGCTCTGCAACGCACGAGTGCCAAGATATAACAAACCAAAATCTGCCGTTTTCATCGCGTTTTGGTTACTGTAGTCCTTTCATTGACCTTTTGAAACTTTTTGTTGTCGGATTCTTGCTCAGGAGGTCGAGCGCTTCATTTTGATATGCGATTCGACTAGGTTCGATGAAGTTTTGTCTTTTCGCGGACATTACTTCGGGATACTGTAGCGCGCAATTTTTAAAACTTGTTATGATTTCGACGTCACAGTTCGCGAGAGCAGTCCGAGGGCTACCCGTCGATGTGTCGAACTCAACCCAGCGACGTCAGACAAGCGAGTTATTAAGCCCGAAGCAAGCGTGTCGTTTCCAGTTTTCGACGCGTTTTGGTTACTGTGGCTCTCTGTTTAAACTTTTGAAACTTTTTGTTGTCGGATTCGTGCTCAGGAGCTCGAGCGCTTCACTTTGATATGCGATTTGACTAGCTTCGGTCAACTTTTGTCTTAAAATGGACCTCACTTTGGGATACTGTAGTGCGCGAGTTTGAAAACTTATTTTAGTTTTGAACACTCAGATGGCGAGAGTAGTCCGACGGCTACTCATCGATGTGTCGAACTCAACCCAGCGACGTCAGACAAGCGAGTTATTAAGCCCGAAGCAAGCGTGTCGTTTCCAGTTTTCGACGCGTTTTGGTTACTGTAGCTCTCTGTTTAAACTTTTGAAACTTTTTGTTGTCGGATTCGTGCTCAGGAGCTCGAGCGCTTCACTGTGATATGCGATTTGACTAGCTTCGGTCAACTTTTGTCTCAAAATGGACCCCACTTTGGGATACTGTATCGCGCGAGTTTGAAAACTTATTTTTGGTTTGACTACTCAGGTAGCTAGAGGAGTCCGCGGGCTACGCGACGATGTCTCAAACTCCTTCCTACGACGTCAGACGAGCGAGTTATTAAACCCGAAGCTAGCGTGACGCACGTACGTACGTACGCACGTACGCACGTACGTACGCACGCCGAGCTCTTGATAGGGTTCGCTCGGCTGAGGCCGAGCGAAAAAACGCCCTGTACAGAACGAATGTGTATATGTATTGTGCGCGAATGACGGATTCGCAGAGGCTAGCGTCATTTGTGGTGTGCAGTTGATCCACAAATAACTAAAACGTTGAACTGGAGCTGTGTCACTGGAAATCGATATTGCGCCGTTCTGCTATGTGGGTCACGTGCATGGAGGAACCTACAATTCCACATAGTACCTACTTACCTTCATAGTTCTCCTATACTCCATACTATACCTCCATACTTCCGTATAGTTCTTCTTCAATGCCCTCCTCTCTCAACTTGAACCATTATTGTAGACATCGCAGCGAACGAAGCTAAAGCTATGGCTGGATGTAGTTGTAACTTCATCGCCAAACGATACAGTAGGTTATGCGACAGTCAATACCACAGTGCTGGAGTGTGAGACAACCACTTCGATGGTGTTTCAGAGATCAAGAAGATGGACTCGCAGTTGGATCACTTGAACCAGTACTTGAGCAAGGTGGAGGAGCGCATCAAAGACCACAACCAGAAGCTGCAGGCCGAACTGGACAGCCAGCGACAACAGAGGGAGAAGCGCCGATCCATGCTGGCCGAGGTTGGCTACACCTTTGACTCACCATAAAACTGTCAATAAGCGACCTGACCGCTTATTATTTCATCCACCACTCTAGGGCGTTGTTTATTGTTCCAATGTATGGTTGCGTCGTCGCCTTAACTTGTATACATATGCAGAATTTCTTCGTTGAGCGCCGTATTGTTTGATACATGGGTAGTAAGTCCTGATAACATGAACATAATCAAGACAGGCAAAATCAAAGTTTGTTATGCTGCACTGTGTGCTATAGATTATTGACGAATGCAAGGCAAGATCAGCTTAGTCAGACGATTTGCTCGCGATTTGAATGGGGCTTGCGTGCTACATTTTTTAATCAACTTTAAAGGATCATTTATTATTAAATAGGGGTTATTTAATTTAAACATTGTATTTAGTGCACCAGGCATTTAATTTAATGATCTAATGCATTTAATGTCAACGTATCCAATAGTGGCAGCCATTTTGGCTGTTGTGGTGGGGTAGAATTCCCTTTGTTGAGTGGTTGGTGTTTGCTTGATACGAGGCGCCGAGTGCAGCGATCAGCGATGAGACGTAGGCAGGTCGCGAAGTGATACTGGCAATACTCAAAAGTAGGAGTCTCCTGTACGGTATGCTGCTTCTCACGTGGCACACGGCCGGAAGGTCTAAACGCCTGATTGCTCTCCAGGTGAAAGTTGCTCGTCTTCCATTCCAGCGTAGCGCCAACAACGAGGCGGAAGACCAGGACTTCCAGCGTCAGATTCAAGAGCTGCTGTCGCGCTGCGCTCAGACTCGACACTCCGTCGTCGCTGCCGATTCCTACTGAAAGCGGTGGCACGAAAAATCGACTCGAGAGAACGACACGCACGCCGTGTGCAGCATTGTCAGTTCCATTGCGGGCTAAAGTGGTAGTGCAAGTCTTATTGATTCTGTTTCGTAAGATGTGTAAATTAGCTGACTGTTTCTTTTCGAATGTGGGATACAGTACACCGTCCGCTGGTTGACATACATTCTGTACGTGAGGTATCGAATGTTGACCTCGAATCCAATTTGGCGGCGATGTTCCTTGCTCTACTTTAAATACGATTCTCTCGTCAATTCCTGCATTTGACGTTAGTGCTGCACCACACGGCTTCCACACACCTGTATCGACTAAGCATACGAATTTCCTACGGGGTCGTTTTGAGCTTGCGAATTCAAAATAGGTACCGTAGGTACAATATGCGACGACGATTGTTATTGGCGCAAAACAATTGGCGCACTGCATATCACTTCGAGCGATCAGTGAAGGGAGAAGACTACAGAATAAGGGCGGTACCCATGCCAATCGAACACTCAAGAAAGCGCGCACACCTTTGCAAGGCAGTGACGACTGACATGCACAAAGTGGGCGCCGTCGTTATTTTCCGCCACAACTCCTCATCCGCAGGTCGCACGCAATCGCGGCCCTTCTTTCGCGCACGACCTGCGCTGCGACGGTCCCATGGACTGTCGAACGAAGGCGGCGGCAGCGCAGGAGCCTACACGTGGAGGGAACTATACCGCGCAGTCGAGTCGCCTGACGACATCGCCTGATGCCGAGAATAAGTGTTCGGTCGACCAAAGGACGTCGCCACCTGTGACCGCCCTGTATCAATACTAGTACAAAAGTGGTACAAACGATTGCGAAACAATGTCGCACCAAGCGGGCAAGCGCTCCAAGCAGAGGCTCCAGCGAAGCTTCAGCGGTTCCGAAGCTACCTTTGCGGAGCTGCTGCGGCAGGAGCTCGGGAAGGAGCTGCCTGAGGAGCTGAACACAGAGTTTCAGGTCTTCGCTGGCAAATGCCAAGATTCTGGCTTCTACCTACTTTCGTTATAATTCCCAATTTCTATTTAATTTAATGCAATTCCCAAATGAGGATTTGCAGATGGACCGCTGGTTCCGTGCCTACAGAGGCGACGTCAAACTGGCCACGACGCGCGTCAGAGACTACCTCAGAAATCGAAGAGCCATGGGCTATGACGTGCCCAATTTTGAAGACGTCATTCTCGAACTGGACAGCGTCAGCAAGGTGCTCCCCTTCATGAGCATCTCACGGCTGAGGGACCGCTGCATCGACGAGGAACAGAACACCATCGTGGTGGTGCAGAAAATGGAAAATGTCGACTTTGGCCTTGTGAGTGAATTTGAAGGAAGTGTGAAGTAAAATATGCCCCTGGTCCATGAAGTTGTATGTAAGTGCAGACGTTTGATTCTACAGGCGCTCAAATACGTCCACGTCAGTGACTTTCTCAAGTCCTACTTTGCCGTTCACGAGTTCTTCCTTCGATTCATTCTCAAGCGGGAAAAGGCTTCGGATCGCCAAGTCTCCTATATTCTGCTGTTCGACCTGAAAGGCCTGCACATTCCCGAGCACGTCAACCCGCTCGGCGTCGTGCACAAGTTCGAGCAGTTGATGCTCAACGTCTTCCACACTTGGTTTGGAGCGCAGGTGGGGCAACGTGTTGACTTTGCTGAGCTTTGAGGTGCCTTTCGATACAATATGTTTCACATTTGACCTCCAGTTCGCCAAAGTGATCATCCTGCACCCGCCCTCGGCGCTCAGCCTCCTGTGGATGCTGGCCAAGCGCTTCATCGGCCGGAACGGGAACATCCAAATCGAAGTGCTTTCTCGTCTCGAGGACATTCACGACCACCTTCCTCCCCACTGCATTCCCGTCGCCTACGGGGGAGAAGTGAGGGACGAATCGGTCGACGAGCCCGACACCTGCTGCTCCCTGCCGCAAAAGGTTTATGTTGTAATTACATTATACCAAGGTCTGTCTGTCTGTCTATGATAGACAGACACACAGACAGGTATGTACAGGGTGTCTTGTTTAATCTGACATATTTGTATTTGGAATAACTTTTGCACCACAGGAGATATTGACTTGAAATTTGGTACACACTAAGACAACACATTAGGAAGCCAGTTTCCAGAAGCGTTTGCCTCAAAACCCACTGTGCCGTTCATGGCGACATCTCAAAGTAGAGAGGCGTTTTCAAAATACCACGATTCTTAAGAAACTTGCCTTTCGGCTTCTTAATACGCCATGGCAAGTTTTGCTCGGTGAAACTTGCACACATGTTAACTCCATGCCTTGAGACTTCTGACACCAAATTTTAGCACCGTGCTCCCATTCAGGAAAGAAGGAGGGCGCGAAACGTGAAATTGGTCAAAACGCTGGCCTGCACATGGGCGGACCCTAATTCTGAGTTTTGCCTCCAAACGGTAGCGTTCCTTGCAGTACGGTGCTAAAATTTGGTGTCAGAAGTCTTAAGGCATAGAGCTAATATGTGTGCAAGTTTCACCGAGCAAAACTTGCTATGGCGTATTAAGAAGCCGAAAGGCAAGTTTCTTAAGAATCGTGGTATTTTGAAAACGCCTCTCTACTTTGAGATGTCGCCATGAACGGCACAGTGGGTTTTGAGGCAAACGCTTCTGGAAACTGGCTTCCTAATGTGTTTTCTTAGTGTGTACCAAATTTCAAGTCAATATCTCCTGTGGTGCAAAAGTTATTCCAAATATAAATGTGTCAGATTAAAAAAGACACCCTGTATGTACTCGGTGTGCTCCAAGATGATCATTTGGTACAGCATCATCCACCTGCTCTGAAGGGCTGTGCGCACAATAAATTTTAACTTTGCTTCAGGTGTCTCGCTATACCGTGTCTATGTGATTATTTAATCAATTTGTGTACTGGGTTTAAGCAATTTGCAGCAGTAAGTTGCATTTACTTCAGCCAGACAGGGCACCTTACGTCGTCGGCGAGCTGTTCTATAAATTGGGCATTGAAGAAGATCAGCTCACGGAGATCGCCTTGAAAGCGCACGAAACCTACTCATTCACGAAAACAACTACAGAGCCAGATTCGATTTTGGCGTGGCAGTTCCACTGCGGCTCGACAGTGGAGTTCAGCGTCATACGGAATGGAAGTGGGAATTAAGCTACCGCAAATCCTCCAATAAGCGCCCCGGGCGCCCATTTTTTCAACATACCTCTAGGAGGTTTCACTTATTGGAGGGGGGGGGGCGCTTATTCAAGATGGACGCTTATTGGAGCATTTACGGTTATGAATTTGTCAAATTGCGGATTATGTTCATTGCGAATTGGCCCCCAACGTTTAGAAGACGACGACGACGACGAGCTCGTCTACCCCAAGTTCCACGTGTGCCCGTTGGTCTTGATGGAGGAAGACTGCGTCACGTGCAAAGTGCCAGGAACGTATCAATTTGTGTTCACCAACGTCGGGTCGAGCTTCTTTTCGGCCACGCTCAAATATAGAGTGGCCCTGGGAAGAAAGCGCGACTGAAAACTAATGGGGTTGCGATCGGCTGTATTGAGAAGCGGAGACTCGCAAATAGAATATTCGTCCTCGCTCGGGTGTCATAGGTTCCCAGTTTCCATTATGATAACTGTGTTATGTATGTGGCTGTGGACTTGTTGGGAACGCCGCGATGGCTATTGGTCGGGCGAAAACAGCCGGACGCTCTCTGTTCATTACTGACTGGTCGGCCGCCGGACGACTGAATAGAAATGGGGGGGGGGGGGGGGATGGTGTTCGCAGTCGCCGCCGCATAGTCACATCTTCTCTTCCCTTTCGGACAGGCTGTGCTGTATTCCGTTGGCGACGACGCGATTGTGTCGTGGCAGTAAATCGGCCGCGAACGAGATTAGTGCTTCGATGACATCGCCGCCGCCGCTGTCATCGTCGGCCAACGCAGGAATATGGGCCATGTGTGAAATTGAAGAGAGAGAGCGCGAGAGCCGCCTGCACTGGATGGGAGCGAGAAGCTTTCAGATGGCCGCCAGTCGCACCAACGCCTTGCGCGCCTGCTCCCTGTCTTTATTGATCGGCCGGCTAGCCTGCGATAGTCCCGCAATAAGCAAGGAACGCCGCACGGCCCGTTAGTCGCAGCCGAGCCGGCGGCTCTCTAACACTCTCCCGCCAACACTCAATGACAGACAGTCGCGCGGCCCAGTCCAGGGTGTCGTCTTCCCTTTCCCCTCCACTCCCCGCCTCATCCCCTCACTCCTCTCTTGCCTTCGTTAGATAAGTAAGCGTCGGCGTCGCCGGCGGTGGCTTGGCGCGCCCTCTAAACGAGATCCCTGAGTAAAGGAACCAATTTGGTGCTCCATTCCACAACGCAAGATGTCGTTGGTGGAGGAGCTGCGGAAGTTGAAGTGGAACGAGGTGGAGGTGGGTCTGCTGGTGGTGCTGGCCGTCCAGCTGGTCAGCATACTCTTTGGTCGGCGCTACTGGTGGCTGGTGCAGAGCGGAGCCAGCATGGCTATTGGTGCGGCCTACATGGCCATTCCCCAGCTGCTTTTCAAGAGCCAGGTGACTTGAATAGGCTTTGTTGCGCGTACATAAGCGGAGCGGGAGAAGCATTGGAATCCTTGGACAGCCGATATTGGCATGCCTCTGATTTTTGAGTGTCATCAAAATAGCATTTATGTAGTAGCAATGTATGTGTCGTTGCCTCTAATTATTGTTCGGTTCGTTGACGAAAGCGTTAACTGTTGCAGGTTTCTGGAGGGAAACTTGGGGAGCTGCACGTGTACCTTCTTCGCTTCGTCGGTGCCGCAGCACTAGGAGACGGTCTAACGACATTCCTTTGCAGGAGAAGCTTCGACGAGCGTTTGGTAGCCACGAGGCTTTACTCGAATATCATTGTAAGCCGCTGAACTTTGACACGGTGTGTTGTCCGCAAAAAGTTTCGCCATTTGCACGCCATGTTCAGAGTCAGACGATCCTGCTCATGGCCGATGCCACTTCCGCCTACAACATGTGGCACAAGAAAGGCGTCCGACTGAACGAAAAAGTTGGTTTGCTTGACATTGTGGTTTAGGAATTCGTCGAAGTGACAGGCATCTTCTCCATTAGTTCCTGATGCTGACAACGGCGAGTCACGGCGTCCAACTTCTGGGCTCTCTCTTCTACCTGCTGCGGACCAAGGAGGCGGGCGGCTCCTTCCAGCGGTCGGGCTGGCTGACTTCCGGCCTTCTACTGGACCAGTTCGGACAGCTAGTGTTCGGCCTCGTCCACTTCGCCTTCCCCAGTCAGACCATCAAGTTCGCTGTCAGTACACCTTGGGATTTGAGTGCTCAACGCTGTTTCGAAATCAGCTACAAATGTACAGCGTCAAAGGCGCCGTTTTAGATGAAGTCAAAGTTCGCGGCCGACGGCGTCCACATACTGGCCACCCGACTGATGGCCGCGCAGGCGTTCGGCGCCGCCGTCGCCTCTGGGACGGCCACAGCCTACGTCTTCGAGGCCGACAAGAGGAGACATATCTACGGGCGTCTTCTGGTAAGAGAGGGGGCGGGGGGGGGGGCGGGGGGGGGGGGGAGGGGAGGGTAAGCTAGATGAGGTACACCGTCTAGCGGAACGTCAGTCTGCGGATGTAACTACCTACATATCCAATGACACTTTGCGACAGATCATGCGCTGATGACCCATCCATACAGTGTACCACCAACTTGTGTCAGACTGCGCACTTTGACTGAGTCCGAGTCCAACCACTGCTTGCTGCTGTTGCAGACGCAGGTGGCGCTGTTCGGTCTGGACCTCTATGGGCACTTCGCGCAGGACCTGTTCGGTCCCTACCACGTGACGCCCTTCATGCTGGCCGGCTTCTACATCACCTTCCTGCTGAGTCTGCTCTTTCAAACCAAGCCTGACCAGCCCATGCCCGAGATGTCGGCCGCCGAGAAGCGCAAACGACACATCGACTGACTGGACGATTGTTGGGTCTTTCTTGATGGATGGGGTACGGAGAAACACCTTGGACACTAAAACTGATTAGTCGGCTCTGCGTAGGATTTAGTTGGTGCAGCATCTGTATGACTGTACTATAAGAAGGCGCTCATACATAATCGATCTCCCAACTCGGCAAGGCAGATAAATCATGTCGTGTCGTACGCCGCGTTTCTTTTACGGTCGTTCTGAGACGTTGTGCGTGCGTGACAACTTCTCAAGAGCAACGGCAACATCACCGATCGAATCATCTGAATCATACAATGCGGACAAACACACACAGACTAACAATGCGTGGATCTAACGACCCAAGAGGTAATCGGAGTGAAGTGAACTGAAGTGAAGTTGCCTTTGTCAGACTGCCCTGTTCGCAATGTCCGCCTCGGTTCTCGCGTCGGCAGTGGGAATTGGAGACACCTCCACGTCGTCGTCTCCCTCCTCCTCAGACTTTGACTTCTTCGTCTTTCGCTCCTCTAGAAAAGTGCCTATTCCTTTGAGATCCTTTGAATTAAATCATACGCAACGTTTAATCCAATCCCCACCGTCTTGTCTGTCGATGGCGGTGAGGACGTCGTCCTCGATCATGTCGACGGTCTTCTCGTGTATCTTCTCGACCTTGGCGTTCATCATGTTGATCAGCATGGCCACAAGAGCCAGCCCACCGATGAAGGGGATGATGGTGAGAAGGACGATGTGCGGATTGGCCGGCATCACGTCGCCGAAGCCGATGGTCGTCGTGCTGATGATCTGAGACAGGGGAACGATGGGTTACTGACTATTACACTGGTCTCAAAGAACATATCGAACGCCGGTAGCTATACTCACGGAAACCGATGCACAAGCCTTTGATCGTGATCGAAGGGACCTATGTAGGTCTAACTCCAGACGAGGCCATAACAACGTTGAAAATAGTCCTGACTAAGCAAACTTGTGTAAGTTATAGTGCACTACCTATGTGAATGGAGACGGTGGCTCACCATGAAGTAGAAGGCGTCGAAGAACGTCCACTCCTCGTCCATGCCGTTGAGCACCATGGCGCACAGCACCAGATAGACGACGATGATGACCAGGGCGGCCACGAACGGCAACTCATCTTCCGCTTCCTTTTCCTTCTTGCCTTTCTTTGGCTTGACGGGCCGCTTGAGGAGCTCCCTGTTAACGTCAGCTATGATACAGTATGTACCATACGTGGATAGTGAGCGGTAGTGTTGTGGCGGCAAAATCGATCAGTTGTGGCGGCAAAATGCAGTTTCTGCGATCTTTTGCCGCATAGGTACCGCAGATTAGTACGATGGTTCTCTAAGCCTATGTAGCCTAGCCTGCGTACGGGCAGTAACTGAACGCACGCGCCTTCGTATGTGCTTTGGCTCCATCAACATACTTAGTTCAGCTTTGTAGGGTACTAGACACCAGTTTTAACGCGGTCTGCATCGCGCCCAGTGAAAGTCCACCTAATTAGGTGGCATTTGCCGCTGTCAAATCAACGGTGATTGGTTCCTAGGTGAACCACCCAATCAGCGTTGACTTGATTTGGTGGACTTTCACGGGCGCGATGCAGACCGCGCTAACACTGCACTAAAATGGTACCACAGGATATTCGGTGTATGACAAATGGTGCGGCCATCATGCCACCCACAAAAGTTTCTTCTTGATCAAGCCGTAGGCCCTGCTGAGATATTGGGTGAGAAGCACGCCGAGATCGTTAACGACTGCAATCATCAGAGGGATGCCGACTGAAAATTGTTGATGTCACAAATTTCTTTCATCATAACCTTGCTGGCTCAAAGCACGCCAGCGACTCACAAAAGGCGTAGATCAGTGTGAGAATCTTTCCGGTTCTCGTCTGCGGCGAGATGCTGCCATATCCGATGGTTGTGAAGACGGTGCAGCAGAACCACACGCTGTCCCAGTAAGAATTCCAACTGTAGGCGTCCGGCTCTGCTCGGTCATAGACGCCTGCGGACATGAATGGGGTAGCTACTGACGACGCGATTACATGCATACACAGTGCTGCAACGAGCGCCAAAGAAACAGTTCCTAGGGTGTGGATGGATACACCGTTTCAAAACCTGTTTTCTTGTCGTAGTCGTCCAGCGCTTCCTGGATGGCTTCCCGGCACTCGACAGTCACCACCATACCCTCTTCGGCCTCTGTGGTGCAGTTGGCCTGGATGATGTCGAGGACGTCGTTCAGATGCTCCTCTCTCCACTGCAACGTCTCTTTGGTCAGGCGATTCTGCTTGCGCACCTCAGCCGGATGTTCCACTAGTTGGAAGATGGCCCCTGGAGAGAAGTGAGAAACAAGCGCCCTACTGATCATTTGGAGTATTTGCGGCTTTATGGTATGAACACTCCCCCCCCCCCCCCCCCCCGACATCCTCTCAGTCGTGAGGTAGAGGGGGGGGGGGGGTTGGGGCATATTGGAAGATTTACGGCATCCATGCGTGTTTGTAGTGGCGGTCGTTTAGCAGTGAGTGACGTCGTCGTCGTCGATTGCCCTCCCTTCCCTTTTCCTCCCACCTCCGATGAAGGAGTAGAGGAAGAGGGCGATCAGGAGCAGCCAGTGCCGGCCTCCGAACTTCCAGAAGAGCTTGAAGGCCCCTCCCATGGTGGCCGCCTCGTTCAGCTTCTCCCCGAACTCCCCCAACTCGTTCATCGTTCCCGCAATGGCGGTGCGCTTGCGTCTATTGGATTCGGGGTCGGCATTGCTGGTTGGTTCTGGGACGATCTTGTTGTGGAAGACGGCCACGCCCAGCCGAGGCTCCACCGCGCGGCCTTCCCCGCTTGATGCGGCAGTCGGTCCGGCGTTGGATTCCGACGCGCCATGATCGGGCTGAAATTATACGTCGTTTCGGTAGCCACTTTGCTTGTTTGGTTCGAAGAAACGTAATATAATGGTAAATAAATAATTATAGAAAGCGAATAAATCAGTTATGACTAAATGAACACATTAATGAATTACATAAATAAGAAGAAATAAATATAGAAATCTATGAATCTATAAATAGATAAACAAATAAATAAATAAATAAGCAAATAATTAAATAAATGAGTGCATACATGAATAAATGAGCGACTACATGAATAAATAAATTAACAAAAACTACTTATTAAATGAATAACGTTATCGTATCATATGTCGCTGAATATTTACAGTGGATTAATAAATAAATAAACAAATAAATCACATGCAATCCAACAGGCAAAGATCTGTCTTACGCCACCACTAAATCGAACAAGGATGGTGTGGATGACAGCTCATCTTCAGGAGGTGGGTATAGACTCGCCGCCACTCAGTCACACTCGCACATCAGAACAAAATGTTTACATCTTACAAGCGCAACCTTAGTAGTGCAGTCATGCCAGTTGCTACCTACTGTTGTCGGCGACCGCAGGTCGACGTCGTCCATCGGCCCTTCCATGGTTCGCGTGCCAGTTTCACTTTCGTTCTTCGCACTGCGTGGCATAAAGATGCCGACCAGCCAGTGTGGAAGAAGGTGTAAAGTGGGCAATGCCAATGTCAAATACAATTGAGAGGGAAGCGCATGCAGACGAAGTCACCTGCTCTCCGCCTGCGCTGAGCGCGACAGAGTCGCGCGCCGCGCACATGGTGAGTCTTCGCATGAACAACAAGAATACTACTTCCATGCAGCAGTTCACGTTACAAAGAGGAACGACAGCGCTGTTGGCCATTTCACATGCAGTAGCGACAGCAGGCATGCTGAAACTCTAGAGACACTCCCTGTCGGAGGGGAATGTTTCGCGACGCAAAATGTGGACGTGGAAAACCAGATTTCTGCCAATTTCTCCACCTTTTAAGGACGACTGTTGTTGTGATGTGCCTAATCATGGTCACAAAAGACCCACTCACTTAGGCGCGCAGTCTTGTAGCTGTTCTGGGATGGCGTAAATCAAGCGTAGCAGCCGTTGCCATAGTGCTAAGGGCGATCACTTTCTTTCGTATGCCAGCTTCTATAAGTTGTGGTGTCACTGCATTCTCTACTGCCGAGTGCCGAAAGCACTTACCAAAAGGCAGTCTTTCAGACGTACATAACGTACATACGTACGTACCGGTACACTCTGTTACCCCCTACAGAAATTAATGTATACCACAAAGCAAAAGAACTGCGACGCGTCGTTGTGCGCCTTACTCGCGCTCCCATTGCTATTGTACATTACATACACGTGTAAGCTTCATACAACAGTCCGTAGCAGTGTATTTGCCAAGTATATTCTTATCCCATATAGCGAGTCACACCACAACGCAGCACCAAGAGAATCGAACGAAGAAGTCGCACAAATCTCGTAATAATCATTGCTTTTGTGAGAGAAGTTTCACAGGCGTCGGTCGGTCACTTCGCACGTTTCTCTGTACAACAGGGCAGACATGAAAGAGGGTCTACACGTGAGAGCAGGAAGCGAGAGATTGTCTTTGTTCCCAGGAGTGGCCTCAGAGGTCCGTGATGGGCACTGGGTACTTGGAGACGACCCTAAAGCTGGGGTTGGGCGGCAGAAGTCTTCTGGCCGTGTTCGCCGTCGTCGTCGTGCACGTGGCGCTCGAGGCCATCGAAAGCGACGTGTCCAGATTCGTGGGCGGCCCCATGGAGGCCGTGAAGTCCGAGTTGGGCGACTCGTAGCCCAGCTGCGCCGACGCATGCGCAGGCGCGTCGAAGTCGCTCTTTGCCCGCGCGTAGCTCTGGTAGAGCAGCAGGTGGCGGTGGGAGTTGAGCATTTGTTGCTGCTGGAAGAGCTGCTGCTGCTGGGCCAGGCAGGGCAGTGTCGAGGCGGCAGATGAGGAGCAACAGACGGGCGCGTGGTGGTACTCGAGGGAGTTGGTGGGCAACAAGGTCGACGTCTTGGAGGAGGAGCCCTCCTGGACCCAGCAGGCGAATCCAAGCCTGTCCTTGAAGCGGCATGCGACCATGACCGTCACGGCGGCCATCACGAAGGCGCAGATGAGCACCGCCAGTGAGAAGGCCACGTAGTTCCTGGGCGGCCCTTCGCAGGCGAACTCGGCCTCCGAAAGACCGGTGATGGCGAGCCCTTCCAGTGAAGGGGGACTGGCGCACTCGAGGCCGGCTATTCTGGCCCTGTCGCCGTAGACGCTGCGCAGGGCGCTCGGCATCCAACTGGAGTCGCAGTCGCAGCTCCAGGGATTGAAGCGAAGGTCCAGCTGGTCCAAACGGTGGTAGGCCACCAGAGAGGAATGCAGAGTCTGCAGCCGGTTGCTAGAGACGATGAGCTGGCGCAACGCCTTTGGTTCCTCGAAGGCGCGCGGGTCGATTCGCGACAGTTTGGGATTGCCGCTCAACACCAGGGTCTCCAGTGACATCAGACCGGAGAAGGCGTTCAAGGAGACGCTCTCCAGCTCTGGGCAGTTGGTCACCACGAGCTGACGGAGATTGCTCAGGCCTGGAAGGGAAATGAAACTCTCGACGCGTTGTGATCCGTTAATCATAAAGTATCCATATACATATCGTAACCATGTATGCAAACCCTCGGGCGGGGGGCCCCCCCCCCCCCCCCCCACCAGTTCCCCAACTTCTGTACCGTTCTCCAAGGGGGAGGTGGAAAGGGGCTTATTCTAGGAATTACGGTAGGTAGTAACACTAACACAATACCTTCGAATGCACTGGTCGGCAGGACGTCCATTAAGTTCTGGCCGAGCTCAAGCGTCTCCAGCTCTGTCAGCGGCCGAAAGCTCAGAGTGGGTATGCGCCGGAACTGATTCCTGCGCAGGTCCAGTCTCTTCAGGGTCTTCAGGCCGACGAAGGCCTTCTCTTCCGCGTTCTCCAATTTGTTCTCCTCCAGCGCCAGGAAGCGCAGCTTCTCCAATTTCGAGAAGGCGTAGTTGGGTAGTGTTGCGAACTCGTTGTAGCCCATGTCGAGGAGTTGTAGAGAAGGAGTGGATTCCAGCGCCACCATTGGGACTTCTTCCAGGTGGTTTCTATCGAGTTGCAGTTCAAGCAGCTTGTCCAGCCCTGTCAGGGCTCCGGGAGACATGCTGCTAATGCCATTGGAAGAAACGTTGAGCAGCTCCAGATGGCGTAAGTCGGCAAAGACGGAGGTGGAAAGACGGGCCAGCGAGTTGTTGCTCAAGTCGAGCTCCTGGTATTGGATGGAATACGACATAGGTATTGGTGTATGGTTGCCGCACATACTGGTTGATTTTAGTTAACTTCATTTGATCTAATTTAATGTATGTTCAATTTAATTTACTTCAATTTAGCTTGTCCACCCCATTCGCTTGCGATTGGATTACGGTACTATGTACTGTGTCGGTTTGGTGCAGAAGAGTTTGAATTTTGAACTTTGAACTTT
>JASAMZ010008018.1:0-74829 GCA_030248115.1 Linhomoeus sp. GSCO2_2 | reverse complement strand
TTGATGACCAGCACCGCCTCCCGGCCCGCCCACGCGAAAACCGAGATGGAAAGCAGCCTTCTCAGCGCGAAGCCCACTTGAATTGGAGTGTAGCAGGCAAAGTAGAGCAGGACGCACGCCATCAACATGCGAACCACCGATCGACGAGCCTAGAAAGCTGAGATTTTCTTGGGATCTGAATCTGTGTGTCGGGTGGTGGGATTTACCTGCAAAGTCTTCTGCCAAGCTCGCTCCGCCCCAGCCATTTCGTGCAGTTCGAGGTTGGCGCTTGAGCCTTCCTTCAGCCACAGTCTCCACGCAACGGTACCGTAACACGACGAGATCGTGATGAGGGGGCACAGATAGAAGAGCAGCCACTCTGCCCATTTGTAGGCGTTCCACAGCGGCCCAACGCCGCCTAGCCGGCAGTAACGGTGTCTGGGGTCGTAGTTGTGAAGCAGGTAGTAAGGCAAAGACAAGCTGAGTGCTACCACCCAGATGGCAGGATAGATCAACGTTGTACGACCCTTAGAGCACAGATGATGAACCCGCAGAGGGTGCATCACAGCACAGTACCTAAAACAAGTCGTCTTGTTACAGTAGTCGGCCTGGTGAATTTTCTCGCTCATCGTGAATCCTGACATTGAACTGCGAGCACGCAAGCGGCGCACCTGTCGATGGCGATGACGACTTGCGTGGAGACGGAGGCGTAGAGGAAGGATACCTCGAACCAGCGAAAAGGGGCGCAGAGGAGGCCGGGCAGCTGCCAGCGGCCCAGCCAGAGCCACTCGGGGGCGCAGAGCAGCAGGTTGCCGAGGTCGGCCAGAGCCAGATTCAGCAGCAGGCGGTTGACCGAGCAGGAGCGCATCCGCTTGTCCAGTCCCACGGCGGCCACCACCAGCACGTTGCCTACCACGCCGACGAAGGTCAGCAGCGACAACAGCAGAATCAAGGCGGCCCTGCCCAGCGTCTCCGTCCACTGCGAGAAGGGCGCCGCGGACGCCTCTGTCGAGTTGCTCATATCCGCTCCCATATGGCACTTCATGCGGCCTCTAAGCGCTTCGATGGGCCGTGGCAATGGAGACGGCCGCAGACAAAACAGCAGGCCCTGTGGGGCATGTGATGCATTGTTGATGAGACGGCGACAACAGTGGGCGCCACAGTTTTTTAACGAGTCAGCACACAAACTACGTATACTAGTAGTTGATGTCACTCACTACTTGAGGTTCATTCGACGCGAGCGTCACATTCTCTCATAGAGCTTCTGTGTCTGCAGGGAACTTCTGAAGACGGAACGAGAATATCCGGCTATTATGACAAGGCGGTTCAGCGGCTGCCAGTGGCGGCGAGCGAGGTACGTACATAGCAGCGAAGTCAACAACGCCCACCCCACCAGCCGGCGGTGGTGCACTACGGCTATTGGGGAGCGGCGGGAGCCCACCACCAACTCGCGAATGAGCCGGATGGGCGACCAAGCATGACCGCCCTTCCCCGAGATAATGGGTCCTGATGAAAAACGGCGATGTGCCGCCGCCGCCAGCCAACTCTTCTTCATTCGCGGCTTGGCTGCGCCGGCGCCGGCGGTCTCTCTTCCTCCGCGCCTACCACCCGCACGGCCCTTTTCTCACTCCGGCGCAGCCCCTATTAGGCCTTCCCTTCCTTCCGCACTTCCGAACACGTCTTCGCTTCATTTGACTGCAGGGCAGCAGCGACTTTCTCTAGTGGTCGCCCCCTGTAACCTACATACATGTACCTACATGCCACGTACCCTTCCTCCAGATAATGACCGGGCGCTTACTAACTAGTATTTTGGATATCCACACCGTAACACGCATGCGACGAAGGCTGAGCTGACGGACTTGCGGAAAGCGGGAAGCAGCAAATAACGATGCTGCTTCCTAGTACCACCAACTAGAAACCGCGGGCCGCTTTTACGACAACGACAAGCGCAGCGCCGACGCACGTGCGCGCCTCTGACAATTCACCACCATTGCATACAGATCACTCGTTGACTGCAGCATCGACAATGTCGTCATCGCCGATAATCAATTCTGCAATTTGCGTTGTTTAGACGATGTGTTGCGCCAAAGAACCAATCTGTGTAATCGGCTTACCGAGAGCGGCTGTAGGGGATTCAACGTGGCACGACCGAAAAGTTCCGCCCAAGTATTAGTTTACGCTAATGGAGACTCCTTCCATTTGCGTCCATTATTTGCTCGTGATTGGGAAGCGATTGGACGTCTATGATGATCACGTACTTCTATGATAATCACGTGTAGCGAGCGGTGTATGACTGTGCGCTTTACAGCAGTCTTTCCCATTAGCCCGAGGAGCGTGTGTACTGTACATACGTACCTACTTGTGTTAATTGGGCGGGGGCATTTTTGCACGCGCGGTTCTGCGCCACGACGTTCGCATGGTACACACAAACATTTGTCGTTTCTCTGTGCGGTGGTTGCGCGCTTCAGTTCATTTGTCGGAATTAGACGGGCATCATTGTGCAGAAAGAGTTTAAGGGCGCAACTGGGCTGCTGTCCGGCTCTTTCATTAACTGGGTGCAAGCTGAGACAAACAGCACGTTGCTTCCAAGTTCCCATGGTTACCCAATCGGTGCGACTACCCTGCTCGAGCTCCACGCTCGACCCTGTGAATCTTCTCCGTTCGTCGCGCTTGAAGTTCCTGAAGCCACGTAGTACGGTATGCTGCTGCTACAGAGTCCGCTTCGGTTGCTCCTACTGCCGTCGCTTGTCACTGCCACCACCATTCGAGGGCAGTCGCTGCAGTGTTCAGAAGACAAGATTGGGGCAAAGCCCGTCAAGGAGCCACTGCGCATTCGGCAAGCCGACCATCTCACGTTGTATTGCTGGCCTGCAGCAGCCGAGACGCCTTTCTTCAATGCGACTGTGCGCAGCGTTCATTCGGAGTGTCTGGACAACGACATATGCAGTGCCGTCTTCAACCTCACCGTCGACGTTGCGCGGCCACCACCGGGTACCATAACTCGGCCACTCCAAGGAACGGTAAAGGCTCTTTTCCTCGGAAGGACTACCTTAGAGCTGAAAGCCTTCGTTCTCTACTCGCGGTACGACGGCCAGGTTTCGGAGACGAAACTGCGTCGTCAATTGCCAGTCGAGGTGCTGCGCAGTCGATCGGGTGAGCCCACGGATGTTTTGCTTCCGTAGGGACAGTGCAAGATTGATAGCGGCGCTTCCATTCCTTCCGCAGACAACTTTCATAGCCGGGTGTTGAACTACGCGATCGGGGTGGTGATTCCGCTCAACACCTTCATGATGGGCACGCAGCTGGAGCCGAAGGTCATTCTACAAGTGCTCAAGACGCCCGTCGGACCCGCCATCGGCTTCTGCTGCCAGTTCCTCCTCATGCCCTTGGTGAGCGAGAAAGTAATACAATAAAGGACACGCCTGTCTGAAACTTATATTTAATGAAGATAAATAACCTTGAAGTGTTTTGAAGACAAGAAGGGTCTATTGTACCGTGTTTGAATTTTTCAAGGACAGCGCAACTTTTCAGACGTCGATTTTGTGGGGAACGCTTCTTCTGCGCGGCGACGGCTGGCTGGGCTTCGCGTACTTGGCAGTGGGCTGCTCGCCGGGTGGCGGCGCTTCCAACCTCTGGACCATCATGCTCGACGGCAACATAGACCTCTCCGTCACCATGACCTTCTGTTCCAACATAGCCGCCATGGGTAGGCGACTGAATTCTTGAACAGATTTGAAATGCGTGCTTCTTGATTTCTTACTCTCTGAGTTCTGAAGCTGTGGACCGTTTGAACCTTCAGCCATGATGCCCGCTTGGCTCTACGGAGTCGGCAACTGGTTCCGCGCCAGCGGCGGTCTATCCGACGTTCAAATCCCTTTCTTGAGAATCGTCGCCAGCCTTCCTCTCCTCGTCGTCCCCTGCTGCCTCGGAGTTACCTTCGTCCACTTCAAGTGAATTAGGCTCAACGCCGACCTGCCTGGGTTTAAGTACACTTAAGAAGCCTAATTTTGTCGCAGGCCCAACACGGCCGGCCGGTTTCGCAAGGCGCTCAAGGTGGTCACCCTGTTCATGCTGATGTTCTTCGTGCCCTACGCCATGTGGACGTCGCGCTTCGTCTTCTGGCTTCTTTCGTGGAAGGTGGCCGCCGCCGGCGCCGCTCTGCCCTGGACGGGCTATACCGCAGGATACGTGGTGGCGCGGCTCCTGCGCCGCGCCCACAAAGACGCAGTGACCATCGCCGTGGAGACAGGCATACAGAATGGAGGTAGGCTTCACCTTCGCTAGGTTACAGACCATATGCGCCCAGCCGCCCACTTCCGTTCAGGCATAGCGATGCTGGTGTGCCGATTCTCTTTGGCCGAGCCCGACTCCGACCTGACGATGGCCGTGCCGCTCTGCGTCTTCATGATGACAGGCGTGCCCCTCTGGCTGCTGCTGATCACGCGCAAAGTCTACCGTCGCTTCTTCTCCACCAACAAAGTCAACTCGGAAGCGGAAGCAGAGGAAAAGCCAAAAGAGAACGGAAAGGCCGTCCAATCAGCAGTTCCTTCAGATGGGGTCGCCAACGGGACGGTTGCAACCACTGAAGTGTCTGGCAGCTACCCAGGCGGTGTCAATCCCGCTTTTGAAGGCTTACACGAAAGCCACTGCTAGTGATAAAGAAATAAACGCATGTTGTTCACAATTTTCTGTAGGGTATGTTTCTGTATCTTCTATTAATTCGAGGGTTTAATTATTTTTCGATGTCGAAAATCTCGGTGCTGACAATACTGTTTAAGTTGGCATGAATTCTCATGCAGATGGGTTTCCAAACGGGAAGTTGTAAGATGCGATGCTTAACTTCGGCGCTTTGCGGTAATATGTACTGTACTTAACTGTAGACATGCGGCGAGATAACCTATTATATTTTGTAAACTATATTTTAGTCAGCAATACTTTCTTGAGAAATGTTAATTCGCTTGGAATTATCAGCGACCCAGGAATAATATTGTCGTTGTTTTCACTCGAGCTAATTCACCGGGAAATTATTGCCGACCCTGAATTATCGGATACCCGGGAATTATTAGAAGGTATACGGTATCTGTGGTGGCGTCTTTCTGACAGTTTCCCTGTGAAGCGGAACTCCTGTAGTCGTTTCTTGCACGCCCTGTTTACGATCCACTGAACAAGACTGCTTTATCAACCACATCCACAGCGACGACTGTGGCGGCAGCAGTAAATGCTTTGGATTGGCGTAGGCAAACATGTGCTTTCATCCTTCCGTCCGCACTGCCAGGCTGAGCGCTCTATGTTTGTTGGTGTATGCGTCCCTGCCAAAACGCGTACGCTGTGCGTAGAAACCAACGGCGGAGCAATTCTGAAGCGAACGAACGACATTGGCCGTGGCGTGTCATGGTTATCTGCGATTACAGCCTTCGCCTGGAGTTCATACGCAATCCTTTCCAATGGGAGTCGGCTCGCTGCTGGAATTCGACGATCGTTCTCTGTTCTACAACCACTACTGCACTCGAGAAGGTACACGCATAGTACAGTTTGAAACGTTTGTGCGTATCGATGTTGTTAGGACGCCTATACCGTAGTCTCTTGAATAAGGAACGATTATCTAACGGTAAGTTAGAGCCGTTGAAGGCTCGGCGGCGCACGTCCAATGGGAGCCGATCAAGAAGAAGTACCCGACGATCGTGAAGGAGTCGGCCGTTCTTCTGCTGCTGCGCGGCAGGCGAGGCGCCGAGGAGATACTGCTGACGGTGAGGTCGAATCGACTACGCCGCCACCCAGGAGAGGTCGCCTTCCCCGGTGGCATGCGAGACTACCACGACAAGAATCCAATAGACACGGCCTTGAGAGAAAGCTTCGAGGAGGCGAGTGGACTTCGGCGACTTTCTTGCCGACATTAGTAGACCAGACATGTTTTCTTGGCAGGTCGGCCTGCCGCCTTCGTATGTCCGCGTCTTAGCGGCGCTGCATCCTTTCCGAACGCGTCTGAATGTCGCCATCTTCCCCGTTGTGGCGCGTTTGACGCGCGACGATTTCGAGCTGACGCCCTGCATAACCGAAGTCGAGTCCTGCTTCTGGCTGCCCCTCAGTCGTTTCCTCTCTGCCTCTGGTCATTCCATCATGGAGTTTCAGCTGGGAAATCGAGTTTTCAACACTCACGTCTTTGAGGTGCGTACTGTATCTACCTATACGTGCACCGTATACTAGGTAGTATGTACCGGGTGTTTCGAAAGTCCAGCCCCCCCATCCACAGCAAGTTGTAGGAAAGCTAGAAGGATGAAACTTGGAGATATGTTAGCCCAATGTGTTGACACATCTGACTCCAAATTTCAGCACCCTAGACCCATTCACGCGGCAATGGCAGCTCGAAACGCAAAATTAGTCACGAACGCTGGCCCTCGTGGAGGAGGTGTCCCAGCAGCATGAGCCGCTGGCGGCTCTCCGAGATGCGACCTGCGAACCAAATTTGAATCGTTCGTTCTCGAGCGTGCGACAAGCTATGATATTCTTTCAAACAGCATTCGAAAGTGTCATTTCTTCTCTTCACAGTGGTGCAAGTCACATCAAAATAGCTGCGATACCGCACAAGTTGTGGCTGCTACAAGCCAGTGGGTCCTCAGAAATTGACCAAATTTGCGTTTCGTGCTGCCATTGCCGCGTGAATGGGTCTAGGGTGCTGAAATTGGCGCTGGTGGCGAATAGCGGTCCCATCAGATTCCGCCGGTCCCATCGAAAACGGCCGGTCCCATCAGAATCCGCCGGTCCCAAGGCCGCCCCACCGGTCCCAACGAAAGTTCACTGGGAGTGGCGAATACCGGTCCCAAGTCAGTGGAGAATACCGGTCCCATGAGTGGAGAATACCGGTCCCTTTAGTGGAGAATACCGGTCCCATGAAAGTTTCACTTTCCTACTGTCACAATTACTGTTCACAATTACTGTTCCTACTGTCCTACTGAGTGGAGAATACCGGTCCCAACCGCGCGCAGAGACAATAGATGTTCAAACGGGCCGAGATTTTCGGCCCGGCCCGGTCCGTCTGGGACCGTCGGCCCGCCCGGCCCGGCCCGGCCCGTTTTAAAACCCGCGTCGGCCCGCCCGGCCCGGCCCGTCGGAAAAATTTTCTGTGGTGGGAATTTGAAAAACTCGTGTTTTGATTGCCGATTGCGGCGAAATTTGGAGAGCATGAAGCCCATACATTTCTGTATGTATTTATTTCTGTATTTGCGTATGGGTATGTACTGTAGGTACATACATACATACAACGCGTCTCCTTCGGCGTGACAGCGTAAGCGCTACACATTTACGATCTCTGCCAAATTTCAACACAAGCTACAGAGCATATTGAGCTATAACGTGTGAAAATATCAATGCAACCGCTCTATCCCTGCCTGATCTACGCCACTTTGCGTTTAGTGGGACTACAATTTGAAAGCGAAACTCTGGTACAAGAGTTCAGTTTTGTGGGTCGGCCCGGCCCGGCCCGGCCCGTTTTATTTTTTCGCGGCCCGGCCCGGCCCGGCCCGAATTTTTTTGAGTCCCAGCCCGCCCGGCCCGGCCCACGGGCCGGGCTTCGGGCTCGGGCTCGGGCGCCCGTTTGAACAGCATCGCCGGTGAAAGCGTCAACAAGAAGAGGTTGATACGGCAATGTGGAGGAGTGATTTTGACTGACAACGTAAATTTGGTGTGTTTTAGAATCATATCACAGACTCCTATCACACTTCGACCACGTCTTGTAGACAATCGCCACTGCAGCACATTGTCTTCTTCATCACAATGGTGCAGTTGCAGAACCAAACGAAGTGACAATATTTGGAGGTTCAAGATATCGTAGCAGTGCAGAGCATAAGCTGGAGAGGGCATGGAGGTGGAGCTTGAAGCATGGACCTGAAGTTCAGCTGGACCCACTCGATATCCTCATTCATCCACTATTCAAACGTCAGGCCTGTAGCGTTGGTGTCACCTATCAATACGACATTGCCTTGATTGCACTCAAACAGACAATTAGATTTCGCAGAAATAAGTTTTCTGCAGCAGTTCTGCCGATTCTCACCTCATTGCAAGATTTACTGATCCCGCAAACCGATTATGACGTCTGCCTTGTGTATGGGTGGGGCAAAACAGCATCCTGCTCGCAGAGTAAGTGAACCGTAAACCATGCAATAAATTTGTAAGACTCAAGCACTTGTACATTTCAGAGTATCCTCAGCAGATGTACCGCGCAGATGTGTCTGTTGTCGATGCTGGGTACTGCCAAATGCGTCACATATTTTGGAACTGTCTTAACTACGACGGCTTCTTATGCGCGGCACACTTTAAGCGACGTGCATACTACAAGAAAGACGCTTGTGAAGGCGACTCTGGCGGACCTCTGGTTTGCCGCGTCCGCAGGCGTTCAAGGGTTTGCTTCATTCCATTGTCGCCGTTGCGTCCCCTTCCCTTCCCTTCTGTTTACGTTGTGTCTGTTCAGGGATATGGAAAGAAGTGGCGTTTAGCTGGCCTGGTCAGCTGGGGCGCTGGTTGTGCTCGAGTCAACAAGCCTGGAGTGTATACAGATGTTGCATCGTTTGTGCCTTGGATAGTCCAGAATCTAGTGACGTCCACACGTGCTAACAGTCCCTTCTTCCCAAAGAGACCTTAATTGACACTGTTGGGACCGGTTGTGACAGTAGGAAAGTGAAACTTTCATGGGACCGGTATTCTCCACTAAAGGGACCGGTATTCTCCACTAAAGGGACCGGTATTCTCCACTGACTTGGGACCGGTATTCTCCACTCATCCGCGAAGCCGCTTGTGACAGTAGGAAAGTAAAACTTTCATGGGACCGGTATTCTCCACTCATGGGACCGGTATTCTCCACTGACTTGGGACCGGTATTCGCCACTCCCAGTGAACTTTCGTTGGGACCGGTGGGGCGGCCTTGGGACCGGCGGATTCTGATGGGACCGGCCGTTTTCGATGGGACCGGCGGAATCTGATGGGACCGCTATTCGCCACCAGCGCCCTGAAATTTGGAGTCAGATGTGTCAATACATTGGGCTAACATATCTCCAAGTTTCATCCTTCTAGCTTTTCCACAGCTTGCTGTGGATGGGGGGGCTGGACTTTCGAAACACCCGGTACATTGTCAAATCATCTGGTCATATTCCCAACAAAACGCTATACATTTGGGTCTCGATCTGCTGTTATGACATCTACTGTATGCAGGACGAGGTGCCATCGACGAGCGACAACGGCGGCGGCGTCGGCCGTCTCGTGCCCACGTGGGGCATCACCAGCTTCGTCTGCATCGTCTTGGCCATGGTCGTCCACGAGAGGACGCCAGACTTCTCCTTCCCTGGAAGGGAACTGCGCTACGTGAAGAACGCCGTAGATTCCAGCGGCGCCGACTGGCGTCTAGTCGTCCGTCAGATTTTTGCCAACTGTATGGAACCCATTCAAGAACAAGAAGAAACGAAGCCCACTTCGAAGTTGTGAAATGCTACTGGCGTGTGGTGCTCATTGTCTGCCGTACAGCTGAGCGCAATATTGTCTGGCCTACTTGAGTCGCAGCAGGCGGATCAATTTCCGCTTCAGATGCAATTTCGCGGCGGGCGATTGCTGCAGCGTTCGATTCCCCAGTGAACCGTCAATAATCACACCTGTCGCCTACAGAGCAACAAAAACATTCGTGCAATGCCTCAGCGCCGCACCAGTTTGTGTTTGTTGGCCGGCGCTGCCGTCGTCGCACTGAACAGTTACGGTCTGCTTGTCTCATTCTTGGCGAAGCGACCGCCGCGACGTCGCTTGCTGGTTCTCGTCACGCCTGTGACGACGGAGGACAAGCGGCGCCCTCTTAGGCTGCGCTTCCAGCTGAACGCCACTCGCACAAAGATCACTGGGAAGCGACTTCGCCCTGAGAACTCCGATGTCGAGTGGCACGTCGCCAGTTGGATGATCGCTGAACTGGAGGACGAGAGAAGGTGACCGACCGGCCTGCTTCTGGGGCGCCGAAGAACAACCTCTCGTCACCGCATCACAGCCATTCTATGCAATATGAAATTGCTTAATTTTGGAAATATTATTATCGATATATTGCACATTTGTAGTAATATTACATATTGATTATATAACAATACTACTATTAATAATAATTTAATATTTAACTAAATTATTAATATTAAATTAATATTAAATTATTAAATTTATTATTATTATTATTATTATTATTAAATTAATTAATATTAAATTAATGATAAATTAAATTGATATTGTTAATATTAAATTATTAATAATATCATTATTAATATATTAATTAATATTAGTTTAGTGTATGTGTTAAAGTGACTACCCGAGTTCAGGGAGAACCCCAGTACTCGGGTTCTCCCTGGTTATTTAGTGAGAGCCCGAGTACTCGGGTTCTCACTGATGGAGTTAGTGAGAACCCGAGTAGAGTGGCCGACAAGCTGCGCATGACCGAGGGCGCGCGTGTGAGGCCGATGAAACTGTAAGGGGCGGCCCCTCCAAACCGCGCAATCTCTGGTCGGCGAGGCACAGCCGGCCTGAGCAGGCGGTGAAGTAGATGGAGGAGTGTTCACCCCACCTACTGTTTGCACTAAAACTCGGCCGGTGTCGTATCAAAACCTGTGACCGTGCAAAACCTGTGACCTCCAGATTGGGCGGCCGTACAGAGTCTGTGACCCAGTCCTATCAAATCCTGTGACCCATGCAAAATCTGCGACCGGCTAGGTATGTGTTGCCAAACATGTTTGGCTGAGGACAAGGTAAGTAGGTGCATAGAGTTGTGTTATTTGCGGTGAATTCTAAAAGTGAGACGAACGCAACGATTGTGTAAAGCAATGACCACACAGCACACACAAAGACGAGACTCACACAGACGAATGATGAGCCTACCTATGTACACATGTCAATCACTGGGGTGTAATGACCGCCTACAAGGCAAACTCGGCGCAGATCTGTTGTTACTTTCTGGGGATTTATCCAGATTTGTCCGTCGCCATCCAGATCTCGCTGCAGATCTGTCCGTCGGGTGATACCTCAGTTGCACCTGTCGAATCGGTATCAGTCATTCTTCCGCACTGCGCTTTCTTCAAAATGCCAACTAACCAATTAACCAACCACTGTCAACTACCTAACCAATTGACCAACTTGCGAGACAGTGCCAGAGAAGCACCAGGTGGTCTAATGTCACGATTCGCGCGCGCTGCTTGTGGCATGCAAGCTAGCAACCTCATGTCATGTGGCGATCTCAATGATTGACACATGCAATCAGAACATCAGAAGGTGATCTCAAGAATTGACAAGCCCTCAGCAAGCGATCTTAGCAATTGGCTTAAGCAGGGTACCAATTGTGCCTGCCCGACATTGGTACATGGGTCACAGGTTCTGTAGCGTGTTTTCACTGGCCACAGACATTGCCGCCCAATATTGGCAAAGTCACAGGTTTTGTCGTGCAAAACCTGTGTCGACACAGGTTTTGTACGGTCACAGGTTTTGACACACCACCGGCGTCGCGCCTGGCGGGTCGAAAACTGAGGCTTAGCGCGACCACCAAACTTCAGGGCGCGCTCCGCGCGCCCTGAAGCAACGTGCCCTACTATACTATAATGAATTGTAGTATAGTAGTATAGTATAGTATAGTATAGCATACTATACTATACTACAATTCAGCCCGAAATTGTAGTATTATACTATACTATACTACAATTCGGCCTATACTACAATTAATTGTAGTATATACTATAATTAATTGTAGTATAGAAGAAAGCCGTAGATTCTTCCAAAATTTTTGAGTTTATGTTTCGTAAATAGGCAATTTGATGTCTAGAAGCTGCTAGTCGACTCATCACATGTCGCGTATGGTGGTAGTACAGCTTCACTATATCTCCTAACGAATACAGATTTGAACAATATTTGTCACAATTGGCCAATATTCTAGCCGATACTGGTACCTCTATACTACAATAAGAATCCTATATACTAAGCGCCATAGAGTGTGTTTGTTTGTTTGTTTGTTTGTTATCGCGATAACTCTTGACACAGTTGACGGATTCTGGCGATCTATAGCTCAAAAGAACCGCCTTGGCCTGGAATAGAGCGTCTCCTATTGTGGTCTTTGGCCGATGTCTAAATTCCACAAAAATCACGAAAATATCGACTGCGCAGTACATTTTGAGCACTAAGGAGTAACTGAGGACTATTTTCGTAGAATTTTCGCACTGTCGTGTCATCATTCGCTACAGTGTTGTTGCTGTTAGACCCTGAGGTATATTTCAAGGCATGGGATGTGGCACAGTGCTAATCGCAGGCACTGGCAGGGGTACAATGTCTAATGACTTTAGATCTATCTGAACCATGTGTTGAATTCGGTGTATTCAGAGGCGCGGGATGTGGCACAGTGCTAATCGCAGGCACTGGCAGGGGCACAATGTCAAATAAATTTACATCTATCTGAAATCACCTATGGGCTAAAGGCAAACATTCATGTGTTGAATTCGGTGTAATCTGAGGCATGCAACACTAAATGCAGGCACTGGCAGGGGCATAGAGTCAAATGACTTTAGATCTATCGCAACCTCATATGGGCTGTTGTAAGCAGTGGTTGCTTACCATCGGTCGATACATGTGGCTCCATCCCATAAGTGTGACAATATCTATAGGTTATACAGTATCACCTACGGGCTAAAGGCTCTAGTTGTAGTACTATACTACAATGCATTTCCAAGATGCCATGCTATACTATACTATACTACAATAAGAATCTGTAGGGCTATACTATACTATACTATACTACAATTCATTTTGAATTGTAGTAGGACACGTTGCCCTGAAGTCGGTCACCGGTCGCATTAAGCCTAAGCTTCGACCCGCCAGACTGCGACACCGACTGACTCTTGTGCACTGTGGGCGCAGAGCGAGCCTAAGCATAGCCTGAATTCAAAGGAATATGCAGCTGTCAAAGACACATAATCCTAATGCCAACTGGACTTCCTCAAATTACGTTACAAATGCTTTCCCCAAATTGGAAGCTGCTATAGCAGATTGAAAGCGATGATTATTTGTCCAATATGTAACTTGGTAGGTGTCATTGTACTGCGCGGGCGCCCTCGATCGAGCGCGCCCTGCCGCCCGCCGCCTCTCTCTCTACTCGGGTTCTCACCAACTGCATCAGTGAGAACCCGAGTACTCGGGTTCTCACTAAATAACCAGGGAGAACCCGAGTACTCGGGTTCTCCCTGAACTCGGGTTCTCCCCGTGACATATGTATATTAAATGAATTCATTGAGATCATATAAATGGCGACGCAAAAGTACCAATATTTTCTTAGATATGCGTGTATTATAATATTAACGTGTATTGTTGCGCAGACCTGGCATCACTTGGTGGGTCGGTAGCTACCTCTCCGACAAACGCGCCGACCTCCACCTGTCGACAAAAGGGGTGACGGCCGCCGCCGGTGCCAATGTCGTTCGAAACCAAATCAAGGCGAACATTCGAAAGTGTTGGAGTCACGCGCTGAGGACTTTGCGTCTGCTAATCGAGGAAGAGCCTCATCTACTTGGAAACAGTTGGGAGCAAATCGCCGTCTTCCTAGCAAACGGGGCTGCCTTTGAAGTGGACGAAATCAACGATAGCAGCAGACTGCTGGAACTGACGACACTGCTCGCCAAGCGGGCTATTAGAACGCCGATCGTCGACATGTGACTCTACTTGGACGAATAACATTGCGACACGAAATCACCAAGCCGTTCGAATGCGACAAATCTTCTGTTGTGAAGTGAGCGCAGTTGCAGGTCAGTCCCCGGAAGCACGAGTGTTCCAGGTTGGGCCAAAGGAGCGGCGCTTCGCTCGAGTTGCGCAGCGGAGTCGCCGCCGACTATGGCCGCTGCTTGCGCGGCCAACATTGCGGAACCGAGTGCCACCGGTTGCGAAGCGCTCGGCAGAACCACCGGCCGATTGAGCACGTCCGCGTGAGCCTGAACGAAGCCTGGGTTTGTTTCCCGTGTTCCAAGCGCTTTTAAGCTGCGTCTTTTCAGTCTACGGCACCTTCACGTAGAGCCAATTCTTCTGCAAGCCGCCGCAGATGTAAACGAGTTCGATGCGCTGCTTTCGCTTGCTCTCCAGCTTGTCGACGGTTAAGCGCGTCATGTATGCCGCTGCAAACACGTGCGCCGTGTACACGGCTTCCACAGGAGTGTCCAGGCGAAGACCGACGATCGCGGCGCGCAAATTGGGATCGGCCAGAGGCGACCTGAATGCCTTTAAACGTTCTTGTCTGAATGAATAAGTCCGGTCCGAAATATTTTACATGGGTCGTCCCGCATATACATTTACATATATACATTTTACATTGGTATACATTTATTAATTAATTTATTAATCCACAGTTTTTGTGCCAAGGACACTGGTAGCTCTATTCCATAGTTCTTAGCAGCCCTTTATGCAGCATTTATTTCACATCGACGCTAGATACAATATACAGGGTGGGCCAAAAAAAGTGAGACCCCTAACTTCGCGACCGCCGTTCTCGAGCGTGACGGCGCATATCAAGCCCCAAGTTGGACAGGACATACTACAGGGTGTTTTTGATAAGGTACCAAAATTTCAGCCCATTTCGTACACCAAAGAGAAGATGGCGTCGTTTTGCGCAGGGTCATGTCGAAAATCGCATGCGGCGCTTTTCACTGCAGGAGATCGTGCTGGAGCTGGGCCGAGGAGCAGCTCCAGCACGATCTCCTGCAGTGAAAAGCGCCGCATGCGATTTTCGACATGACCCTGCGCAAAACGACGCCATCTTCTCTTTGGTGTACGAAATGGGCTGAAATTTTGGTACCTCGTCAAAAACACCCTGTAGTATGTCCTATCCAACTTGGGGCTTGATATGCGCAGTCACGCTCGAGAACGGCGGTCGCGAAGTTAGGGGTCTCACTTTTTTTGGCCCACCCTGTATGTACTCTGTAGACGGGTGTAGAATAATTGTGAAAGTAGCAGCCAATCATCGAACGACGCGCCTGTTTCCGTGATAATCCGGCCAGACGTGAAGGGGCTCGACGAGTCGCGCCAACTCCAGCGGCCTGTCGCCATACTTGGCCTCAAGTAGCTGAAGCAGCTTCCGTTCCGCCTCGACGGCTGCCTCGTCGCTGGCGCATTCTCCGAAAGTGCGCAGCACTTTGGTGAACATTGGCCCGACGACGCTTTGACCCGCTTCGTTCAAGTACATCCCCGGGTAGATGACGGAGAGATAGGGCCCCCAGACCCCGTCGACAAAGGCGGGCTCGCTGGACAGCGCCATGTGGCACACGGACGTGCCGCAAATCATGCTCAGCTTCCCTCCAGTGGATACCTAGAGGTGAAGGGCTAGCCGCTGGCATCCCATAGTCAATCAGTAGCATTGTTATCCGGGAACCTACATCAGCATCAAAACCGTCCTGAGACGAAGTTGTGGCTAGGGAAGCAACGACGCCTGCATGGGCGTCGAGGATCCCAGTGGCAACGACCGTGCCCTCGCGCAGTCCCATCCGAGAGGCAGCAACTCGGCTGAGGCCGCCGTCAATCGGCTGTCCCGGTAGTTGGATCTCGGAGCCGATCTTCCCGGCCAGCTCGGTGTCGAAATTGAAGCCTGTAATGGAATTCACTGAAGTGTGTGGCTTCCTTGGCAAGCAACGAACGGAAGCAGGAAACGACCGCAAGCTTCAAAGAAGGTGGCGTCCCATCGGCGCTCGGCGGCGTCGTACAACCACTTGCAGACGACGCTGCACTGAGACCTGTGCAATTCAGAAGTGACGATTCTGGTTAGTATGGTCACTGTCGTGATGTGAAGCGTTATGAAGTGTCTAATCACTGTGGGACACCTGATAGTCGAACCGGTAGCCATGAAAGTCAGGTAGTCGACTAGGTCCATGAAATGACCGGCCGTTTGGAAGGTAGAAGTGGCGTGTCTCTTCAGCCACAGTAGTTTTGGGGGCTCCATTTCCGGGGAAATCGCGCCTCCTGTCCAACACTACCATTACAGGTCAATTAGTTACATAGAATTTTTAAGACGGAAACGACCGACCGACACATCTCAACATGGAATGCTGCGTTTTGTTGATTTCGTCCGCTTCCGCTATCGCCCTGTGGTCGAGCCACATGATTATATTGGGCACCTCACCACCCAGGGAGCTCTCAGAGTCCGACGACACTGGCAGCGGCTCGCCTAAACAACCAAACCAATATTAGTATCTCGGCAATCGCAATCGTTTCCATACTACACGCAGTTTGCAGCCAGACACAGACAGTCGGACTAAAGATATATGTACATACGTCTGTACATGCAGGTACAAACGCCTGATGCGATAATCGACATGCAGTGAATGAATTAGCTAATTGCCTTTAATTAATCAAATTATTAAACAATTTTTATATCGCAATTAAATTATATTTTCTTCGATAATTAATTGCGATAGTCAATCAATTAATTGAAATCAATCAGTGACTTGAAGTATGACACGCCGATAAGCGAGTGCGCACCATTTTGTCCCAGGACAACAAGGGAGCAAGTGGCGTCGAATCCGACAGCGACGACCACTTCCGCGGAAACTGCGCCTTCGGAGACGAGTTGTCGAACGGCAGCGCAGGAAGCGGTCCATATCTGTTCGCTACTCTGCTCGTGCCTGCCCTCGACGGGATGAAAGATCGTTAGCGGTCTTTCAGCTTCGGCCAAGATGGCGCCTCCTTTCCGAACGGCGACGGCTCGAACGCTGGCCGTTCCAACGTCCAAGCCAATGAAAACGTCCCCGTTTCCGTCCATTGCGGCTCGCTGTCGCAATGTTTTGTAAATGACCTACATGTACCGGGTGTCCCATAAATCCAGCCCCCCCATCCACAGCAAGCTATAGAAACTCTACGCAATGAAACTTTCACAGATGAAAGACCAATGTCTTGGCACATCTGATACCAATTTTCAGCGTCATACACCCACTCACGCAGGAATTATGGCGCGAAACGCAAAATTAGTCGCGGTTGTTGGCCCTCGTGGAGGAGTTTTGATTTGGGGTCGGCCGATCGCCCCCCCTGATTTGGGGTCGGCCGATCGACTTTGCTTCGATCGTTCGCTTGCGTGTTATGAGATACAATTTTCGTTCCAAAACTGTTCGAAAGCTTGTTTTGTCCTTTTCGAAATGGTACAAGTCGCATCAAATTAGCTCTAGTGTAGCGAAAGTTGTAGCTCACAGAAGCGAGCGAGTCTTGAGAAATTGACCAATTTTGCGTTTTGCGCCACAATTCCTGCATGAGTTGGTGTATGACGCTGAAAATTGGAATGAGATGTGCCAAGACATTGACCCTTAACCTGTGCAAGTTTCACTGCGTAGAGTTTTCTACAGCTTGCTGTGGATAGGGGGGCTGGATGTTTGGGACACCCGGTACGTGTGCTTATCTACGCACACTGCAGCTACGAAGACAATGGAGCAGTGCATCCCTCGACACTGGGGGCTAGCACTACTGAATGTCCGTGCGGGGGAGTGTACCTACATACACTACACACTACGCATATGTGTATGGCCTTCCGCCGGCGCAGCGCTACTAGACGGCGCGTATGTAGACAAACGTTGTACTGGTAGGCAGTATGAACGGAGCTTTCTTTCCAGCCTGACGCGCTGGGTGTGTAGGCAAAGCAGAGAAGCTCTCTTTGGAACACTGACTCCAAATTCATGGTACATTCGACAAATACAGAAGAGGCTGCCAAATACGGAGCGTTCGTGTCTAGGAGCCTAGCCAGCTGTTCCCTTAGTCAGACGTAAAGACTGTCTGAGCCTTCTTTCGCTGCTTGTCTTCGTCGGCTCGGCCGCACAGCGCGTCGATTCTCTCTATCAGCTGCCGAGCCTTCCACTCGAACTGCTCCAGGTGGTCGAAGCTGGTCCTGGCGTCCGCCATGTTGGAGTGGTCGTCCATGGGACCGTGACGCCCGTTGCCTCCGCGCCATCCCACGCCTTTGCGTACCATCTGGTACATCTGAAGAAGCGCACATCGACGCAATGTCAGACAGGAAGAGAAGAAGAGAGCGCAAAAGACCTTGTGATTGAGGAAGGAGAGCAACTTGTGGTCGGCCGACTGTCGGTCGGCGTCGCGGCGGACGGCGTCCAGCCAGGCGTTGAGTGTGGTCACGAAGACGCCGATGACGATGACGATGACGAAAACGAAGTAGACGGCGATGGCGAAGCTGCCCATGTAGCGTCTGGTGGCGAAGACGCCCACGAAGTCGAGACGGTTCAGCAGCAGGTTGATGCACTGTGACGCCGTGCGCAGGATGTTCGAGAAGTCAACGTGGTGGGTGCCCAGCAGGTGGAAGAACAGCTGCGTGAACGCCAGGAACACTACCACCGAGAGCACACTGAACGATGCAGAGTCAATGGCGAAACGTCGACAGCTCTTCCAAAAAGAGAAGCGTACCCGAAGCTGAAGAGATGTCCGGCGGCCTGCCTCAGCGTGTCGGCCATGAGGGAGATGTGCTTGTCCAGAAGGCGGAGAATGCGAATCAGCTTCAGGGTAGCCAGGAACATGACAGCGCCCATGGAGTACTCGTACAGCTCGTCCATCCAGGCGGCCCAGCTCAGGTTGACGAACAACAAGCCGCGATCCTCGTTGAATTTCTAGAACGGTATTCAACAATCACCATATATGTAAGCACACACCAATATAACCGCCGAGTGACCCACGCGCCGTTGGGTTACGCGTACACGGTACTTCGAGTTTTTGGTGAGTCTCGATGCGTCGCCACAGCCAGCAGGTAATGGCCAGTAGTGAGCAGACGATGGTGACGAAGTCGAGTGAGTGCGCCCAGGTGGAGAAGTAGCGCCGCGGTCCGCGCAGTCGCCAGGCCGCGCGCAGCTCCTTCGCGCCCATGTACAGCAGCATGGCGACGAAGGCGAACTCGAAGAAGTATGACACCAGCAGGGGACCTGCGGACAGAGTGCTCAGTAGTACGTACCTGTAGTGTCTTCTGAAATAGGCAACCGAGGGTGGTAAGACTCGCCGTCACTGGTGTGTCGCAGAAGGTTGACCGGTTGGAAGATGTAAGAGTTGACGAAGCCGCCGCTGGGCGGCATCTCGACCATCAGACGATTGACGGCAAACAAATTCACCTGAAGAGAGGGATCACCTTTCTTCGATCAGTTCGGCACAGTGCACATGCTTCAGGACTGTCCACCTGCGCGTTGTAGACATTGAACTCGACGATGACGGCGCGCGTCCGACTGTCGATCCAGCCCTCTTGTTCGAGCCGCCGAAACTGCTTCTGCATGACCTCGACGTCGTTGGCCAGCAGAAGCGTGTAGCCGCCGGCCCTAGAACGAGTCGGTTCTCATCCGCACTACAAAACGTTGCGCTAACGAAAGAGAATGTATCACCAGTAGGTGTCGACGCGTCCTCTGGTGAAGAGCCAGCCGGACATCTCGTCCACCGTCGTGTACTTGTACTCTTCTCTGCCAAGCACGGGCGGCCTGCTGCAGCGCCAGCCGGGGGCGCAGGAGCGGTGGTCCTCGTACACGATTTCCGAATACGCCGTGGTCACTGAAGCGAGCAGCACTTGTTGGCGCTTTCATCTAAGATACCAGACGTAGAGCAAGCGCACTTTCCCTGGCCCGTATCTGGCGAATGAGCCCAAAGCCAAGCAGGCGATTAGTGTGGTCGGCCAGGAAGCCCAACTCGTCTTGCGGCACCGTCAGTCGGCGAAACAGAGAGCTGTTCTCCTTCTCGTCAAGCAGCGGCCGGTTGTAGTAGTGGGTGGCTCGCAAGGCGGGCGCCAACGTCTGATTGGCCCAACGCCAGAACTTGTCCGGAGTGACGATCTGTTGAGTTAACAAGATACATTAGTCCATTCGGTTCCCGATAGGGCATAACACCATAATCTGTCACTAAGTCAATTCTGGACATGTTTCATTAATGTGGTGTCTATTGTGTCTTATTATGTCAGATGAACTTTACCTGGCTTCGCAGTAATTGCATTGATTTTGGTTTGTTATCACAATTTCTTTACGGTATTGTTTCTTGTATAATATACTGTTAAACAAACATTGTTCGACTTAATTAATTATGTCTATGCTGCTTGTGGTTCTTCTATTTCTTGTCGTTGGTACCTACTGTATGTACGGCTTGTTTTATTTTCCAGTCGATAATTGGCCGTCTATTTAGTCTACTTCAACCACATAGTTTAACTGTCTCATTACCCGATCGAAGCATACGACCAGACTGGTGTGGTTCTTGCAGTCTTCCTTTGAGCGAGTGAACAGCTGTTTCAGTTGGTTCTGCAGAAAGAAGCCGTTATGATTGCGGTCACCATAGACGAGCACATATACGAACAACATGAAGACGAGCGTCGTCATCGCGTCCCGTGACAGTGTAAACAGTCGCTTCTCCTAAAAGGAAGTAGCGTTGTGAATACGACAGCGTGACTGATAAACGGAGAAAGGAGCAGCTACCTTGAGGCGATTCGATTTCTGCGCTTCCAAAGAAGACGGGCGACGATTAGTCTGGTTAATGTCTTGCAACAGACGACGTCGGCTGACTGAATGAATAGCCTTTCTATACTATGTCGAATAGTCTTTCTATACTATGTATGTCGTCGTCGTCGTCGTCGTCGTCGTCGTCGTCGTCGTCGTCGTCGTCGTCGTCGTCGTCGTCGTCGTCGTCGTCGTCGTCGTCGTCGTCGTCGTCGTCGTCGTCGTCGTCGTCGTCGTCGTCGTCGTCGTCGTCGTCGTCGTCGTCGTCGTCGTCGTCGTCGTCGTCGTCGTCGTCGTCGTCGTCGTCGTCGTCGTCGTCGTCGTCGTCGTCGTCGTCGTCGTCGTCGTCGTCGTCGTCGTCGTCGTCGTCGTCGTCGTCGTCGTCGTCGTCGTCGTCGTCGTCGTCGTCGTCGTCGTCGTCGTCGTCGTCGTCGTCGTCGTCGTCGTCGTCGTCGTCGTCGTCGTCGTCGTCGTCGTCGTCGTCGTCGTCGTCGTCGTCGTCGTCGTCGTCAGAGATTGTCAGCTCGCTTACTCCAAGAGAAGTCTTCCTTCTGCGTTTCTTCCTCTTCCTCGTCCCCATCGTCGAACACGTTGCGTTTGCAAAGGCAGGACAGTAACACCGCAGTTAAACAGACCTGGTTAAGGAGCAACGTTTCGCAAAGTTAGCTAATATACATGTGGTGTGATTTGTCTACCGATCACAACACCTTGATAGGCTGCTCAAGAAAGATGGACGAGAGAAGGCCGATGAGCAGACTGCCCATCCAGCGGCGACTTTTATCTCAAATTGTGAAGATCAGCCGTTAGTTGGGACGGAAGTCGCAATGGGAACCAATGTTACCAATCAAACAACAACCTTCTCCAAACATAATTGCGTAGGAGAGGATGAGACACCAGCAAACAGCCATTATAGCGAGCGCAAGGATGGCTGCAACCCAGCGACACCAATGCGGTAACGGGCCACCCACCACCGTTTCTTCAAAGCCGCCACTGTCGCTCTGTAATCCAGTCTTTGCCTTACTAATGGCGGTGACAAAGGTCGTGCTTACCGCGTCGTCTCCGTAGGGCGCGAGTCGCTTTGACCTTCGGAATAGCTGGATGACCGCAATGCTGATTGGGACGACGATGACGGCCGACAGAAGGCCGATGGCCACCTGCGGTAGTAAGAGGGGTGAGCAAGGTCTCAGTTCTCTACGACACCTGTCAGTTGAACCACATATGTGTTGGGCACACCTCAGTCCAGGTGAAGTCGAAGGGCCCAAAGGAGTAGAGGTTGGCGCGTCTTCCCCCATCGTACCGTCCGTAGAACATTGCTGAGACGAGCATGGAGGCCAGACCGACGGCGTAGCAGCAGAGCAGGCGCTCGCATCGGTTGAAGAGAGCCGACGAGGGGGCGCTTGGCGCGAAGACGGACAGCCAGAGATGGTCGTCCATCATACGGGGGCCGACGCGCTTGCTTCCGGTGCCGCTTCCGTCCTTCTCCACCGACGAGACCGGCAGCGTCCGCTCGATCTGCATGAGGCGAGAGAGCTGCTTCCCGCTTCACATGATCGGTGGGTTATGGGATGGAGCCACCATGGAATCCTCGTGTTCGAGCGAGAGCCATCGCTGGCAGTCGAAGAAGAAGCGGCGTCCAGAGACGAGCTCCTGCACGGCGACGCTGTCCAGCTGCCAGCTAGCGAATTTGCCCCCTCCGGAACAGTCGTGCCAGATGCGCAAGTACTCCAGCCGACCCAAGGAACTGTTAAGCGCATCTTCATTTGAAAGGTCAGGAAGCTGTTTCAGTCACTGATTCCAACCTCGGAACGGCACAGATGAAACGATCGATACCGCCCCTCCGAAAGAAATCTCTGCGGCTTCGTCGATTGTTGTCCTCAGGGAGAAGGGTGCGCACACCGCTGTTGCCTTGCGAACCATACATGACCATGCGAACCTGCACGAGTCACTACAACGTGCCAATCAAATCTGAGTGCAAGTTATTTCGCCGACCAACAGTTGAATTCGTTGAGGCGCCAGCGGCAAACCCCGTCTTGAATGTCAGTAGATAGGCGCACTGATCTGACTCATCGTTGTCGTCCAGCGGCATTGGTCGAGCCTGGAAGAAGCCGTTTACTCCTATCGCACGCAGCGCAATTCCTCATTTGAAGAGCTGAGTCGACCATCTCCACGTCGGCGATGTCTTGGTATCTGGCCCAGATTTGCAAGAGGACGAAGCTGGCGAGAACGAACATCAAGACCACGTAGACCGTGATGTTCTTCTCGAAGGAGAGGTTGTGGAGAATGAAGTCGAAGTCGAGCGGATTGGGCGTCACCACAAGATTGGCTCCGAAGGTGGTCGTGTGGTTGCAGACGCAGAGCATGCCGTCGCCGCCGTATTGGCCGTCGGTCGCGTTGTCCAACGAGCGCGGCTGAAGTCGTGAGCTGAATTCGGTGGAACGGCACGATTATCTGGGAAAGCGATGCCATACCGAGCAGCCGAAGTGGCTCCAGCCGGCATCGTCGGGATCAAAAATACTTTTGTCGATCGTCTGCTCTTTGCGGAAGACGCACTGTGGGGACACGATCGAGAGTGTGTAGTTGGTCTCGAAGGGAGCGCCGACGGAACCGTTGTCGTGCAGCTGCCCCACGCCCAGAAAGATCTCCCGCGTCTTAGACTTGCCGAAGCTGGGCGCAGCTTCGTCCAGCTGATCGGCCGTTGCTTCGTCCAATTCATCGGCCGTCACTTGCCACACCAGTCGCTCTGTCTCAGTGAGTGGGAGAGTGACATTGATTCCTCAACGAAACAGCGCGAGTAAGTATGTACCTTCGCCAGAAGGGAAGTCCTTTCGGAAGTGGTACTCGTGGTCCCAGGGCCTCTTGCCCACCCCAATAAGCAGGCGCAGGTCGGCGCTGCTGTTGGTCTTGCGCAGAGCGATGTTCAGCGAGCCGTCTTTGCCCATTGCCACCCGGTGGTACTGCAGAAGCGCATGTCTCACCAGGGTAGGCCTGACGAACTGGGAGGGCCTGCAGCCCTGCAGGCGCAGATTGGAGCCGTCGACGCAGCGCCGGTTGCCCGAGCCCCAAGGGAAGTGGATGAAGACCTCGCGGACGCTCTCGGGCGGCAGTTGGACCACTCGCTTCGTCTCGCTCGACTGAACGTTTGAGAACTGCGATTTGTAGACCTTACCTTGCCGATACTAGGACTCCAACTATGTGCCACCGTTGATCGGAAGGCGGAGACGACGATGAGGCCGGTGCTCAGAAAGGCCGATTGACTCGAGTTCCTGACTTCTAGCTGCTCTTCCGTTACGTTGCCGTTTTGCCGCCCTTTCGGGCCACTCTTCAGAAAGTTGTGCGCGAAGGAAATCGCCTGGCAATGATCAGCGTATTGCGTACGAAACATCGGTTGTTTCACAGAAGCTCTGCACCAGAATAAACAGGTGGGAGGAGCCCAGATTGGTTTCCCCTGCGCCGACAGTCACAGTGGAGTGGTTGCGGTCGCCGAAGAAGTCGGCGTTGAGATCGAGACGAGCGAGGTGCGGTAATCGATCGTCCGCCAGAGTCACATTCGCGTTTTCGTAGACCGTTCCGCCGTTCGCGTTCTGCTCAGTCAGGTTTCCAGAGGGAATGGCGATTAGGCTGTAGCTTCCGCTGAAATTTCTATTGGCAATCCCGGAATCGAAACTACATACTACAGGTATTTCACGTAGAACTGGCTATATGCTGTGATACCCTTTGTGGTCCAGAAAGAAGTCAGTGAAGTTTGCCTGCCACGCCATCTGAAGCCTGTTTCACAGAGCCCAACGCTGTGAAAAATGTTGAATATTATGCAAGAGTCTTTAGCGATTTTAGATGATAAAGGTCGCGGTACCCATGTTTTATAGACTCTGTTTGCTACGTGTTGTATGTATTCAATGTATTGTGATAGTTTTAGGTACGTACACATGTGAACCAGGCGCCTGGCGCAGGCTCAGCGTGTGCAGAGCAGAGGTTATGGCGCTATTGGAGACGCGGCCCTGGAAGACAAGCCTTGTAGGAAATTCTGGCGCATTTGTCGCAGGCACCAACCACTGTGTCGGCCAGCTTCTCAAAAGCGTGATCCTTGAACTCGCTGTCGGACATCTCGTCAACCATGACAATGGTGCCTGCAAGAAACAGTAACCATACACCGCAGTTCTCCGCTCTCGAAGCCGAAACAACAAGCTTCATACGCGCTACCGACTTGGATCCTTCGGCAAACTGGTGTCGAAGTTCGTCATTTCGTCTTGCATTGTCTGCTGGAGGTTTTGTTCCGTCCGCTCCGTTCGCATGACGGACATTGCCTAATTATTCCATTATTCAACCGTTATTGAATCTTTGCACGAGTCACTCAGTTGATTACGGATGTACTGTACTACATAACACAACTATGTACATATCTACAGTATGTACATATGTACTTCATTGGTCACGGCAGCCAGTCGGAGAACAGCGTTGGTGGCGTCTTTGATCTCCTGCAACGACTGGAAGTTGGAGTCGTCCCACTCCCCCGACAGTTTGCCGTCAACATTCTCGAACGTGTTCGTCAGAGACTTCTGAAAGCGGGTCGCGTGTCATCGCCAAGTGGGGGAGCATAGTGGAGTCTACCGAGTACTGACTACCATCAGATTGTAGTCCTTCCGGGCGGTAGCGTTGACGAGATCCGCTAGCACGTTGGCCACCTTCGTCAGACGCGTCACGTTCGTCAGCTCCACCAGGTTGACCGCTACCACCAGATTCACCACATACTGAACACCGAATGAACTGAGGCATACTCGCGAGAGAGTCGCTCACAGAAGACTTTGCGATATCTGACTTTGCGATCCGCCTCCTCGAGCTGCGCACGACACTTCTCGCGCAAAGCGTCGTCGGTAGCAGCGCTCGTCCCAGGCTTTCTTGCAGACGCGACCCCGGTCACTGCCGTTTTCGGCAACGAAATTAGTAGCACAAGGACCACGGCGCGACTGCCGAAATACTTTCGTCTGGCCATCTTCAAGCCGATAACATAACGATCGGATCGACTATCAACATTCTGCCAATACAGAAGAACAGTGTAGCTTCGTCAGAAAGCGATAGTTGCGTGAGAATGACTGGTTATCGGCGGCCGATCGGAAGGTGTAATCACAGCGTGTTGCTACGGCCCCCAGACCGAATTGCAGCCTACTGCAAGGGTGGAGACGAAAATTCTGTTGTTGAAGGTCTAGCCAACTGTGTATAATCGAAAATAGATTGCACAATAGACAATTATTTTCCAAGGTCTGACCTGTGGTTTCTGATCTGACCTCGTGGTCTGCTGTGACCGCTGCGAAAGTGGCCTTATATGTACATCATATTTGAATAGCGCAGCTACAGTAATCGCACGCTCCTGTGAAGGAGTTCAATTTCACGCCGAAAGTAAGGCGCGAATGAATACTTGGCCCGCAGCGCGAAGTCTCCATTTGAATTTTGGTCCACGAAAGAGGTGAAATTCGACTGGCAATGTATTCTTGATTGTGTTTTGTTCGACATGGGCGAAGAACCTGTAAAGGAAGTCGTTAGTAGGCAACGCATTCGTCCATTGTCGGCCGAGACGTCGCGCCGACTGGGCGCCGGTCAAGTGATACTGTCGTTGTCGTCGGCGGCGAAGGAGCTGATCGAGAACGCCTTGGATGCCGGCGCCAAGACGATCGGTCAGCAGGAAGCGCAGACATTGCACTACGACAAGTTACAGCTGGCTGGAACTGTCTGTGATGTGTAATCGACTTGCAGAGGTGCGCCTGCAGGATCGGGGCTTGGAGGCGCTGGAAGTGGTCGACGACGGCGACGGCATCCTTCCCGAGGACTTCGACTCTCTCTGCAAGGCGCATCAGACGTCGAAGCTGCGCGAGTACCAGCAACTCAGCCGGGCGCAAGGACTGAGCACCTTCGGCTTCCGCGGAGAGGCGCTGCACGCCTTGGCTACCATTGGGTGCGGCTTGCTCTGCTGTTAGCTTCGCTACTGATCTGAGTGTGGTGGGAGGGAGACAAACGTTACCCAGCTATGTAACCATTCCTCAGAACGGTAGTGATCACGACGAGACATCGCAGCGAGGAACTGGGGACGAGACTGAGCTTTGACCACGAAGGCAACGTCGTGGAGAGAGTGAGCCGCGCCAGGCAGGTGCGTATTGCGGCAATTCCCGCTGCGCTACTTCTATAGTGCAAAGCGGGCTGAATGCCAGACGCTGGAGCTGGGAGCTTCACTCTTCAGGTGGGGACGACGATCTCGGTGTCCAGTCTGTTCTCCACTCTGGCGGTACGTCGCAAGGAGCTTCAGAACAACATCAAGCGCGAGTTCAACCGTCTGGTCACACTCGTGCAAGCCTACTGCATATCCACCACGGGCGTCCGCATCAGCTGCTCCACCGCCCTCTCCGAGTAAGGCAGAAGGGCGAATGTGTGTGTAGTACATACGTAGCTAAGTCACTACAAAGCGATTGTCCCAACTGCTTGTGCTAACAGCTCATTCGTTCCAGTCGAAAGCAGGTGGTGACGGCCACGCAGGGCGGCTCCGTGCGCGACAACATCTGCGCTCTCTTTGGGGCCAAGCAGCTGGAGTCGATCCGCGAGGTCGGCTGCGCGCCCACTTCGCTCTTGGTAGAGCAGAGTGATGCGTCCCAAGCTCTGAGTAGTCGTCGATTCTCGCTCCAGGTCGAGAACGTCGTTCCGGACGAAGTGATCTGCGACCAGTATGGCGTCTCCAAATCAGACGTGGAAAGAGCGGGCAACAGGTCAGTATTTGCCGTCTTCTTCTGTTCAATGAAGGCCTGACGCACGACTCTATTGAGTGGTGGTTGCAGAATAGAGGGCTTCGTCTCCTCGAGCGAGCAGGGATGCGGTCGCAATTCCGGCGACAGACAGTTCCTCTTTATCAACGGCAGGCCTTGCGACTACCCTAAGGTATGTATGTACCCATGCCGCCTGAATCGGCTCCCAAGCTCCAAATGCCCAGATCTTGAGTTTCAGTTCAGTTCAGATTAGTCGGCACGTGACTGACCTCTACAAGCAGTACAACCGCTTCCAACACCCCTTCTTCGTGCTCATGATGACCTCCCCCAGAGGTACGTACCCGGTGTCCCAGAAAAAAGTAAGCTGTTTTGTTTTCGCTCGCCACTCGCGCCTGACGCGTCGCTGCCGTACCAAACTTTGCACCATGACACTCGATGATGTTCTTGCATAGCACACCAAATTTCACCGAATTTGTTCATGCACAGCTCGAGTAACACAGTCGGCAGCAACACCTCCTCCAAAACTGCGACAACGCTGACGGAATCATCCATAACTACTTGTTGGAGTGCACAAATGAGTTCAAATTTGGTGTGGTGATACTCCTATGTTACACCTACATAACAAATGTGTCCGCGCAAAAATCGAGTGCCACATGAAGAAACGCCACGTCACCAAAACTGCGCGCTTCTGTCGAAATACGCCAGAGCGACGGAACCTTCTTCAATAACAGGACCGTTCATGTTGGAAAGAGAAATCGCATCGCTTTGTTTAGGTTGCGTTTCTTCATGTGGCACTCGATTTTTGCGCGGACACTTTTGTTATGTAGGTGTAACATAGGAGTATCACCACACCAAATTTGAACTCATTTGTGCACTCCAACAAGTAGTTATGGATGATTCCGTCAGCGGTGTCGCAGTTTTGGAGGAGGTGTTGCTGCGGACTGTGTTACTCGAGCTGTGCATGAACAAATTTGGTGTGCTATGCAAGAACATCATCGAGTGTCATGGTGCAAAGTTTGGTACGGCAGCGACGCGTCAGGCGCGAGTGGCGACCGAAAACAAAACAGCTTACTTTTTTCTGGGACACCCGGTACATACTGATTGTCCAGTATCTGTCTGTAACCCTTTACGAACGAAAAGTTGCCGGAGTTACCGTAACTCCAGGTTGCCGAGTGTCCCAGATTACCCCAAGTTACGTAATCGCTTGGCCTGACGTGTCCTTGGCTGCGCTGCCCCCGCCAGAGGTTACGTAACATACCCCAGGTTACGTAACCTCGACTGGGGGTTACGTAACCCAGACCCAGGTTACGTAACCCGGACCCAGGTTACGTAACCCGGACCCAGGTTACGTAACCCGGACCCAGGTTACGCAACCCGGACCCAGGTTACGTAACCCGGACCCAGGTTACGTAACCCGGACCCAGGTTACTTAACCCGGACCCGGGTTATGTAACCCGGACCCAGGTTACGTAACCCGGACCCAGGTTACGTAACCCGGACCCAGGTTACGTAACCCGGACCCAGGTTACGCAACCTGGAACCAGGTTACGCAACCCGCAACCAGGTTACGCCGCCTGCCGGCCAGGAGGAGAAACACAGATCTGCAAGATTTGAATTTCTGGTTGCTCTGTGCATCCACCAGGGGGCGCCAGTAGTCTATCCGAACCGCCTCGAAGCGTAGAATCCAACGGTGACCACGCCGACCCCCTCCGACCTACCACGAATGCCCTGGGGGCAAAAACGTCACCCACGAAGGGGAGTTTCAGCATACTGACAAATTGTTAACAAATTCAAACGCATCGGAACTATATCAAATAGGGGTTCGTTTGAAGCGTCTCGACGAGGCGAATTCAATGCCACCAACGGCGTCACCCCCAAACGTACCAGGACCGCTATTTTCGCAAAGACGTGCCTCAAAAATCAACTTTTTATTGGCTCATCCAAACATAGCGTTGTAGGGGTTCGTTTGAAGCGTCTCGACGAGAAAATTACAATGGTGCTATCCGCGACCCCGTACCACGCGCCACGTCCACGCGGCGGCCACGCAAACGTGGTCAGGCCACAACTTTTGATTGGTTGGTCGGAACATGGCGTTGTTGGGGTTCATTGAAACCGTCTCGACGAGAGGAATCCAATGGTGCCATCCGCGACCCCGTACCACGCGCCACGTCCACGCGGCGGCCACGCAAACGTGGTCAGGCCACAACTCGTTGCTGCCTTTGACGAATCTAACGATGTAGGGGTTCATTGAAACCGTCTCGACGAGAGGAATCGATTGATGAGGACCTTCAGACTCCATCTGTCAACACACGCCCCTGCAAAAGAGCATCCGCTAGTGCGAGGGGTCAGAGTTTTCACCCGCGTACAGCCCAAGGGGTCAGAGTTTTGAACCTCACACAATTTGATGGTCGCACCCCATGTACTTTGTACCTGGTTTATGACACGTTCAGTGCTGTGTCGGTGCTTCCATCAACCAGGCAAGTCGTCCGGGGGACGCAGTATACTCCGCAAATGTGAACTCCTACGCACGGTGACTCCTCTCCTGTTGTGGCCTCCTGACACTCCCAATCGCAAAACTAATGCCGAATTCGTGATCTACATCCCAGAATACCCCAGAATCGACATACAACACCCCTAACTTCCTATGGACTCGCAGAACCAAAATTCTGCACTTGGGGTATGGTGGCATGCGAATTCATCATAGGTACGCTTAAACATCATCTAAACGCTAAACGAATGTCAAATTCGTAATCAGCGCCCCCGAAAACCCCGAAATCGAGTATAATATCGCGAAAGTCGACCCGACACCCAATATTCAAATGGACGCGGCTGGGTTACTGTACCTTTGCAAATTTGCCAAAAACAGTTTTCTGGACCAGATTTTAACGTAGAATCGTCTAAAACCACTTTTGGAACGATCCGGCAACGCATTCGGGCGCTACAGACGTCGAAACGCGAGAATCGCAATTTTCGACCCCGGAGTCGAAAAAGTTCCACCAAGATAACTTTTTTGTGCCTCAACCGATTTTCTCCGTTTATGGCTAATTCGATAGAGAACATCTGGGAAGGAGCATCAAAAGGGGCCTCGCCGCTCTAGCTTCTACCTAGCTCGCACAGCAGCCCGTCAAAGTTGACCCGAGGCCGAAAATCGCGATTTTTTCAAATTTGGCGCCAAAATGGGTCCCGCAGCGATCCAATTCTTTTCTTCCACCCTCGGCCCTATCGAGTACTACAACATATCAAAAGATAGTGTATACCATTATATGCAACTTTTTCGAGTTCTACCTTGCCCAACCCAATTTTCAGTACTTTGAAAATTTAAATTTTTGAATTTCCCGCCAAAGGGGTCCCGCAACGTGACCCCGTTTGTTTTCCACCCTGCCCACTTACTAGCCCTACCCAGCGCAAAAGACCGTTCGCAAATCGGCCGCTTCACGCGCGAGCTACATCCGTTGCAATTTTCTGCGTTTCGCGCACAAACACTATATTCTCCACACTTTTTGTGGAGTATAATAAAACCATTCAATTCAATTCAATTCAACAAGGCAAGGGGTAAGATTATTGAACCACACGCAAGGCAAGGGGTTAGATTTTTCACCCTCAACTGCACAGAGCCCAAAAGTAGACCCTCAACAGCACAAACACTATCTCGGCGAGCCAAACTGGCCAGTGTACACAGTTCACAAAGGAGAGAACATGCGAGCGTGGAGTCACAGGTGCAGATCAATGTGGAAGTACGGCTGCAGCAGGATCACATCAGGCACCTTCTTGTCAGTCTGAGCGGCCTTCTCTGCAGTCTTCTCTGAAACCTTCTCCTCTGCAACCTTGTCACCACTCTTCTCCTCTACCTTCTTCTTGCCTGGAGCCTTGGGACGTTTGAAGGATTCTGTTGCTTCCTCAATCTCCTTGTAGAGCTTGTCGTTGTTGGAGATGCCTGCCTTGGCCTTGATTGGCACCCATTTCCGAGGACCCTTGTTGAATGAGGGGTGGTTGACCAGCAGGCCCGTGTCGCCCACTGGAATAGGAGGCAGCTGCGAGTCGAGGCCATAGGTAGGAGCCTGGGAAGGCATCTCAGAAGGCAGAGTAGAGAACTCTTGCAGGAGCTGATCAAAGTCCATAGGAAGAAATGATGCAATTGAAGAAAATACCCCAACTCTCTGCTTTTATCCATCCTTTGCTTCGTGGCCAACCAATCAGCACCCAGGACTTCACAACACTGTTTGGAGCTGGCTTTTGACTCGGAGCCAGTTCATTTTGACTCGGAGCCAGTTCTAATGGCTGTAGTTCCTGTCGGGAGTGCTGGCGCATGCCATTTCGGCTGGGCTGTCACACGCTACCCCAGGACTGGCTCAGAGCCGATTCATACTGACTCGGAGCTGAATCGGAGCTTGAAAGTAGCTGCTGTTTTGTATTGCCTTGCAGTGGATAAGAGCTGTTTTATTTTGAATCTGAGCTAGTTGGTAGTAGTGTGGGTGCTTGTATAGTATGGAGTGTGTCCAGAGACTGACAAATGCAGGATACGTTCAGCAACAAAGAAACACCTGCCAACAGTATGGCACAACAACACAATTTGTGGCCTGACCACGTTTGCGTGGCCGCCGCGTGGACGTGGCACATGGTACGGGGTCGCGGATGGCACCATTGGATTCCTCTCGTCGAGACGGTTTCAATGAACCCCAACAACGCCATGTTCCGACCAACCAATCAAAAGTTGTGGCCTGACCACGTTTGCGTGGCCGCCGCGTGGACGTGGCGCGTGGTACGGGGTCGCGGATAGCACCATTGTAATTTTCTCGTCGAGACGCTTCAAACGAACCCCTACAACGCTATGTTTGGATGAGCCAATAAAAAGTTGATTTTTGAGGCACGTTTTTGCGAAAATAGCGGTCCTGGTACATTTGGGGGTGACGCCGTTGGTGGCATTGAATTCGCCTCGTCGAGACGCTTCAAACGAACCCCTATTTGATATAGTTCCGATGCGTTTTGAATTTGTTAACAATTTGTCAGTATGCTGAAACTCCCCTTCGTGGGTGACGTTTTTGCCCCCAGGGCATTCGTGGTAGGTCGGAGGGGGTCGGCGTGGTCACCGTTGGATTCTACGCTTCGAGGCGGTTCGGATAGACTACTGGCGCCCCCTGGTGGATGCACGGAGCAACCAGAAATTCAAATCTTGCAGATCTGTGTTTCTCCTCCTGGCCGGCAGGCGGCGGCAGGCGGCGTAACCTGGTTCCGGGTTGCGTAACCTGGTTACGGGTTACGTAACCCGGACCCAGGTTACGTAACCTGGGTCCGGGTTACGTAACCTGGGTCCAGGTTACGTAACCTGGGTCCGGGTTACGTACCTGGATCCGGGTTCGTAACCCGGGTCCGGGTTACGTAACCCGGGTCCGGGTTACGTACCCTGGGTCCGGGTTACGTACCCTGACTCCGGGTTACGTAACCCGCGTCCGCGTTACGTAACCTGGGACCGGGTTACGTAACCTGGGTCCGGGTTACGTAACCCGGGTCCGGGTTACGTAACCTGGGTCCGGGTTACGTAACCTGGGTCCGGGTTACGTAACCCCCAGTCGAGGTTACGTAACCTGGGGTATGTTACGTAACCTCTGGCGGGGGCAGAGAATTCATGGACGGTTTGGTGCATGAGGTTACGTAACTTCAGGTAACCTGGGACACCTGGCAACCTCCGGTGTCCCAGGCCGCTCTGGACACATCTGTCCAATCGTTCGTAAAGGGGTAAGTAGTGTAGCCTTTGTGCTTCCTTCCACGCTTCGCTTCAGTGGACGTCAACGTCTCCACTGACAAGAGGCAGCTGTTTCTGCCCGGGGAGAAGTGCCTTCTGGCGCTGCTTCACGCGTCGTTGAGAGCCGTTTTCGATAAGTGTTCTACGAACGCCGCGACTCCGCTGGCCGGCCCTGTTCGCGGCGGCAGTAACTCCTCCAGTGGAATCGGCCCGGGTGCTTCCGGCGACGGATCGTCAACGAAGACGCCCCACTCTGCAGTGGAAGGTGCTCGAATTGGAGGGAGCGCAGCGTCGCTGGAGAAGCGCCCGCTGCAGCCCAATCGGAAGCGCAGACGAAGCGGCGACGCCGGACAGACGAACACGCTGGAGAAGTACCGATTCGTGCTGCTCAATTCGGCAAATGCGGCGTCAGGCGGACCAGAGACGTCTTCCTTGAATCAGGGCGCAGACAGGGAAGACGCTATTAGAGAAGAGGCGAGGCAGAACTGTGAATCTGATGGAGTGAACAGTGGGCAACGGACGTCTGGTGAAGTGCCCATATACGACGTCCAAGCAAACAAGTCCAATGAAGATTGCCTCCTGATTTCCGAAGAACCTTCAACTTCTGCAACGGAAGTCACATCCATACAATCCACAGCAACAGAGGAAAGCAAGGATAAGCAGTTTGAGTCCGGCGTCGTTTGGAGGTGGCGTCGAACGCACTGCGCTCTTACGTGAGTCGCTCACAGCTCAATCCACTCGGTTTCTCAGGCAGTCGTTTCCACTGGATTTCTCGATGGAGAAACTGCGTGAGCGGATGGCGGAAGCAAAGGAGCGGCGCTCTAGACGCACCTCGGATGCCGGCGCTGGTAGCCCTGACCAATTTCGCGCCGGTCTGATGGCCGGAGAGGACGCCGAGCGGGAACTGAGTCGTCGACTGAAGTGCTGCAACACGAATGTTTGTGCTTCACAGTCCCGTAACTCCTGGCTGTGTCTTTGCAGCAAGGCGTCGTTTCTGGAGATGTTGCCATTGGGTCAGTTCAATCGGGGCTTCATCATCGCCAAGCTGATGGACGAGGCTTCCGGCGCTGAAGATCTCTTCATCGTGGACCAGCACGCCAGCGACGAGAAGTACAACTTCGAGCAGCTGCGCGCCGAAGCCGTGCTCCAGACGCAGAGACTGATCTGGTGGGGACGTCGGCGCTTCCCCAGTGAAGCTGCTGGCCTCTTGTGTCATTGTGTCGCCGATTACTACGCTGCTTCCAGCGAGAAGTCGCTGCACCTGAGCGCCATCCAAGAGTCGGTGGTTCTCGACCACCGAGACGTCTTTCAGAAGAGCGGATTCGAGTTCGTCGTCGACACAGAAGGTGTGCGCCGCTGTCGTGGATAGCCGACCATCCGTAGCCGTTGATTTCAATCGCATTACAGCGCCGCCTGGAGAGCGCGTCAAGGTTGCCGGCGTGCCGGTGCTGCAGAACTACAACTTCGACCACCAAGGTGCAGTGCGGTTGTGCGAAGCGATCGATTTCCGTTCGATTGACCGGTTTCAGCTACGAAGTTGCGCGCTCCTTTCAGACATCGAAGAAATGGTGGCCGTGCTGATGGACTGCCCTGTGAGTGGGACGCTCTCTTCTATTTGAGCTGCTTCCACCGCAGCTAGAAGCGTGCGTTTCCCTGCGTTCAGAGCGCGTCGCCTCGACCCTCAAAGGTGCGGCGTATCTTCGCGTCGAAAGCCTGCCGCAAGTCGGTCATGATCGGCACCTGCTTGAATCTGCAGCAGATGACGAAGGTACTGCTTGATTCGTTCGTTTCAGCTTGATGGCTTTAGAAAGTTCCTGCTTCGTTCCATCCTTTCAGATCGTGCGCAACCTGTCGACTCTGGAGCAACCTTGGGTTAGAAGCCAGTCTTTAAATGTTCAGACAACTCTGCCCACTTACATTTTCTGTTCATCTTTTCTCAGAACTGTCCTCACGGAAGGCCGACGCTTCGCCATCTGGCCGACCTGAACGCTCTGCGGAAGAAGAAGTTTGATCGAAAGCGCACGACGTCGAATACTGGGAATGGCCTGTAGTGTCACACGCCCGCTTGGCAGCACACGAGTATCGTACCCTTACAGAAGACATGGCAGAAACAAGGCCCTCTGCTGTGTGTGCGTACTGCACTTACACTACTACAGTTTTGTGGTCCGTCAGTGTCAGAGCTCTTCTTTTGCGGGCGCTTGCGCCGCCTTGGGTCCCTGAGCGATGCGCTCGCCTGCCTCGTCGAGCTCCCTTTGGGAGACCAGGCCGTCGTTGTCGAAGTCGAGAATCCAGCCCAGTCCCGGGTCGCGCTTGCGCCCTCCCTTCGTCTCCTTCGTCTTCTTCTTGTTGGCCTTCTGCATGAGCACAGTGTCGCGCCGGTAGCCTTCGGCCAGCTCGCGCGCCGTCAGCTTGTCGTCGGCGTCCTGGTCGAAGTAGCGGACGAAGTAGCGGCCGGCCTGCTCGTCGTCGACGTCCGACTCGGCCGGCCAGTCCTTGCCGAACTCCTTGCGCAACTTCTCCGCGTAGCGGCGCAACTGAAGGGTAATTGCAGTGAAAATTGCTTTCGCTCGCGCCATTCGCTAAGGGATTTCGAAAGACTTGATCTAGTGTGCTTTGACACACTGTTCATACGCTTAACCTTAAACTACAGCGTCCTTGGATCAGTAACCTCGTTAGGCGTAATGAAGGAGTCGTTGTTGAGATCCATCCAGTTGAACTGCAGCTCGGGCGTCCAGGCTTCTACCTTGATCACCTCGAGGTCGAATGAGAGCCAGTGCTCGTCGTTGGGAATGGCCTTCCAAACTGAAATGACTTTTAGAACTTTGTCGTATCTACCGTATCGTATGATATTTGCGTCATGGTATGGACGAAACTGAAAGTACGTATTTTGGTGACTCCTGCAGTTTTGCATTTCCGGTTTAGATGTGTACGGTACACAAGCCTAATTGCGTCCTGTGTATGTACTACTACTGTCTTGGCGAGTTAGTTTACATCCATCGACTGCTAACCGACGGTTGGCAAGGAATGCGTAATGTGCTTCCTTGGCAAGCCAGTCTAATGTATGCGTCTTGCTTTTGCAGAAAGTGTGTACAGTATGTACTTTCGAACGAAAAATTCTGCGGGTCGCGTTACCTTTGCTCTTCTTCTTGCGGCTAAGTCTCCATGGCACTTGTACATTGCGCAGCTCCGTGTCGCACATGGAGCGCAGCGCCTTGTCTATTCCCGGCATGACCATACCCACGCCCAGTTGAAGGCGTACGGGGGCCTTGCCGTAGCTCTGGTCGACCTTCTTCTTGTTCTCCAGGTAGCACTTGTAGTGGAAGGTGACGAAGTCCTTGCGCTTCGCCGCCCTCGGACACTCCCTCGGCTGCCACGTTTTCTTGATCTGAGTGGAGAGGGAAGCTGTGGAGTGTATGCATTGTCGCTACATCCATCCTTTCAGTACGGCCCTCATCGTTAACTACCTTGATGTCGAGCGGCCTGCCTTCCATCTCCTCCTCGAGGGCGCGAATTTGAGCGGCACTCATCGGCTTGCCTTCACCCTTGATCTCGATCACCGGGATGTTGTCTTCGGGATTCTTTCCTGCAACGCATGGGAATGACATACAATATATGTCACACCCAAAATGCGCAACCACCCAGACTGAAGGTGCCATACTAGACTGCAACGGCTACCTACTCGCAAATGACGTTATCTTATTAACAAGTAACCTGAAGCTGGCTTGACTTCGTTGTCCTGTAGTTTTACCCCAGCATCGACTGTCGACGCCGCCAGTTCTGCCGACACCGAAACACATGCTAGCAAGGCGGCAATCCAGCAAACGCCAAAACGACCCATCGCTCCAGGCCGGAAAGAACCCAGTTCTATCCGAGTCTCCGAGGTTGCAGTACTACCTATCGGAGGCACAACGACGACACTGGGCGAGCGCTAGGTAGGGTGTTCCTTGTGTCGCCGAGGAGAGAAGGAGAACGAAGTGAGGGTGCTCTGCCGTCGTATCGCGAAGGTCGCGAATTGTGAGCGCGCGCGCCGTCGGACGGAAGGGAAGGGAGGCCAAGCGGCCACTGGCGATCGGAGTGAAAGGCGCCGCCGTCGGCACTGCGTGTCATGCACTCGATGCGGCGGGAAGAGTGGTAGATGGAGAGAGAGAGGGGGACGTATCCAGGTCTCGCTGACTGTACCATCGCTGATTGGTCGGTTCGGTTTGCCATCCGTCGGCCACGCCGGCTTTCGATTCATGCGTGCAACGTTCACTTCGAACAGGCGAGTTTGGTGTTGCTCTGAAGATTCTCAAATGTTTTGATTCGACACAGTGGTGGTTCCTGAATACCTACCTGGACTACCCAGCTTGCTCTACAATAGATAGCGTAATCCAATAGTAGGTAGGTAGCTGCCACGCCATTGATTGAACATTCAAGGCCCTAAACGGTGTGTATGTATCGAAGCATCACTCTTTTGTTTCGGTTGATAGGTCGTCGTCTTGAGCCGCCGTTATAGTGGTCAGTTCCTGAAGCGTTGCCTAATGGAAGCTTTTTGTCTGGGTAAAATCTGAATGAGTGCACCCCTTTTACTGACTGCGTGCACCCCTTTTACTGACTGAGTGCACCCAACATAAATGTGACTGGCGTCCAGAATTACTGACTGCGTGCACCCCACGAAATTACTGACTGAGTGCACCCAACTCGTCGGCACTATTGTGACGGGCGCTCTATAAACTTCAGGCAGGATTCTCGTTTGAATTCACTCTATGCTTAGGCTCGCCCTGCGCCCACAGTCCACAAGAGTCAGTCGGCGTCGCAGTCTGGCGGGTCGAAACTTAGGCTTAACGCGACCGGTGACCGACTTCAGGGCGCGCGGAGCGCGCCCTGAAGTTGGTGGTCGCGCTAAGCCTCAGTTGAGACACGCCAGGCGCGACGCCGACAGAGTTTTAGTGCAAACTGTAAGTGGAATAAACACTCCATCTAATTCACCGTCTGCTTAGTTAGGCCTGCTGTGCCCCTTCTGCGCACTCGCTCCGTCTCAGAGGTGGAGGATGGCCAGGCTCACGGGGTGCACTCAGTCAGTAATTTTGTGGGGTGCACGCAGTCAGTAATTCTAGACGCCGGCCAGATTTACGTTGGGTGCACTCATTCAGTAAAAGGGGTGCACGCAGTCAGTAAAAGGGGTGCACTCATTAAGTGTCGTCCTTTTGTCTGCCATTGTGACGGCTCAATAGCCGAGACATCGATTTAGGCATCCTTCACCTGATAGGATGGAGGACAAGCGAGATGTTCCTTTCCGGCCGCTTGACGTCGTAGGTCCGACTTTATCAGCGCTGCAATGCTTATTTACCATATGAAGGCAATATGGACTGTCAGTTTGTCGGATCATCCACCTGAAAGGACGGTGCCGAGAAGCAACATGCCAGAGAGAGTGATGTTGCAGGCGTAGACCGAGATTTTCTGTACGAAAAAGCCCATCGCCGAGGTCATTGCCACGCCGAAGACCTCAGAAGGGCAAACGGACGTTATAATGACACTCGAATCGTCAAATTTCCTGTGGCTCCGGCAACCTGGGCTGAGGCGTTTAGAAGGCCTGAGACGGTGCCCTCTGATACCGGATAGGTCAATTCGGCGCCGAACTCGAAACCAATGGGAAGGTAGCCGGTCATGAAGAAGCTGCAAAGGCGGTCTCTGCCATACGCTTCCACCGTGGTCGCGCCCACACGGTGACACTTGGGATTCATACAGTAGCTCTAAGGACCGCGCTTCTGCTGCTCACCCGAGGAATCCGGCGATGAAGAACACGATGACGAGGCCAAGGTGGATTGTGTGCGCGAAGATGACCATTGCCACGAAGGTGAAAGCGTAAATCGTCACCGTTGTACACCTTGAAGAAAGAAGATGGCCATGGAACGTACGTGCTTCTTTGGCGAGACTCGGAGCGGAACCCACTTGAAGGCGTGCGTCCGGTCGAGCCAAAGGCCGCACACAACGGAGCCAACCATTCCAGCGACGACAATGAGCAGGCCGATTCTACCGATGTTGAGCTCCTCGCCCTGAAAAGGACAAGTTCTCCTCGCTACCGGTACCTATGCTCTTCAGTGGATCCCATGTACCTCATAGAATTCCAGCACCATTTGGTTCAGCAGCGTGCCGACGGCGTAGAAAGCGCCGACGTTGATACCTGCATGTTCACGCATATGCAGCACATATTTCCATAATGGTTGCCTATGTACCGTGTATACTATGTACATCTGACAGCCCTAGTATATATTGGAAGAAAGCGAATTGCCGCACCGTAAGTGACAAGGAGCAGTACGTAGTTCCAATTGGTGACTAGCTGCCATAGGGAGCGTCCGTAGTTCTTCTCGATGCTAGCCTCGATTTGTGCCAGTTGCGCTAGACTGGGCGCCACCTTGGGTGCATCGGCGAACACTGAAGCGTGATATGTAGCAAGCTCGTGCTGAGAAATGGTGGTGGCAGTGACTCACGGAAGAAGATGAGCAGGAAGACGAGAAGATTGACTGCGGCGGAAGCGAAGAAAAGGCGTTGGAAGCCGGCTGCGACCAGCTCGGTGTCGTTCGAACTGGGCACCAGCATCGGAGGCAGAAGGAAGCCGAAAGCGATGCCCACCTGCTCAAGAGCGCTCGCGGTGGTTTGGGTGTTGGCACATATTTATTACGTGAGTTGTAACTGACTTCGCTACCACACCTGATTGCCGAAGACGCCCACGGCACAGGCGGTCGACACCTCATTGGGTCCGAACCACACGGCTGCCAAGCGAGGAGGGATGCCAAGGATGAACACCTGGAAAGGAGCAGCAGTTCGTTTCCTTCCATTACCGTGAAGCTACATTAATGGCATTCGGTAGGCACCTGCGAAGACCCAACGATGGTCTGTCCGGCGAAGCTGAGCCAGAATCGCTCCGGTCTGGCCGAAAGGCACTTGACGATAGCACCGAGAGCGTTGCCGAAGCCGCCCAGAAGCGCCACCAAGCGCAGGCCATGTCTGTCCAGGATGTAGGTGGCCGGGAAGATGAGCGGTATGTAGTTGGACATGTAGACGATGGAAGTCCAGTCGACGGCCGTCGTCGACACCCCATAGAAGGAGGTGACCACGTTGGCGATGATCGAGTACTCGATCCATTGGAAGGCGTTCGACGCCGACAGCAGCACGAAGATGCAGAGGATCAAGTAGCGCCGTCGGTAGACGCGCGGCGTTTTCGCCGACTCCGCTGCGATCGTCGTCCCGCCGCCGTTGACGGCGCTCTCGTTGACGACGAGGGAGTCGTCATTACTCTGGTGGTTCATCGCCTCGTTCAGGTCCATCGAGCGGTTGCTTCTTTCTTATGGGTGGAGAGAGAACGAAACACGACTAATGCGAGCTGGAAGCTAGGCGAGCTTTTTCGAGAGCATCAGCCGCTTCCAAAAGGTAAGTAGGAGGGAGCTAGCGCACGAAGAAAGTTGGTAGTACCCGGGCGGGCTGCTTTGAAATGTGTCAATTTGTCAGGGGCGCCTGCTGCGAAAACAAAGCGAGACAGCGGCGCGGCGACGGCTTCAGTCAGAAGGCCAATGCACTCAGAGGGGTCGAACTGGTTACACATCTGAGGGGAGGTGAGGGCATCCACTTCAGCTTTGGAGGGGTGGGACGTCTTCAGCAGAGTAGGCAAAGTTGCGCCACTTGCAGCGAGGTGCCGCCGACATTTCCGCCTCCCACCGCAGTTGCCTATGCGGCCCAGTTTTCGCTCAGAACGACAATCGTACCTGCTGTAACCCATTGATCGGCTCATCAACCGGGATGCCAGCGGCTCCGCACACCCACAAACGCGAGGTAGAGCGGCGGCGCTTTGCGTGCGTGGAAGACAGCTGTTAGAAGCATATGTACCTACATACATACATAGCTGGGAGCTACAAACATTGACACTGCCGTTTCGCCCAACGTGTTCCAAACGAGACAGCTGACGGTGGCGGCAGCTACATCCTTCCTGGGGTTTAGTTCTAAGGCTTACGCAATACCCATATTGTTTGACCGACATCGCATCGACAGGCCGCACCTCGCATGTACATGCTATCATTCATTATAGCATTTGAACAAACATGAGGGCAGGCCGCATTGCCACGGTTGCTAGGAAATTGTCGGCGGCGCTGGTTTCTGTGCTGCTGGACGGTTCAACCATGACCGACGACTGAGTTGTTTTCTCCGACCATTTGAACAATCGACCAGGAACAGCGAGGAGTTCCATTGCACTATACACAATGTGCATTCGAGACGCATACTGTAGGGTCACGTCACTTGCAAGGCGTCGAGTACTCGTGGCGCGCAACAACGCGTAGCAGGCTGGGAATTGACCATCACACCATATCAGGCAGCGAGCTTCTCAGTGTGTCGGCCGTTGTTCGGCTACTGGGTCGACGTCAGCGCCATCTGCGGAGACCAGCCGTAGACGGTGGGCGTGCTGCAGTGGCAGCAGCAGCAACAGCAGCAGCCGCCGCTGAAGTGCCGCTGGACGACGTGGAAGGGCTGAGGCACTGCGCCGCCCCGTTGGAAGTAGAACACCGGCTGGAAGGCGTCGCCGCCGCCGGCCGCCGAGACCGCGCCGGCTGCTGGTGGAGAAGGAACGACTGTCGTCGTCGTTGGCGCCAACGTCGTGGGCGGCGAGACGTTCTTCCTGGCGCCGCCGTCGGCCGTCCAGTGGTGCTTCGACTGATCGGAGCCAAACTTGGTGACACTGAAGGTGGCCGCGGTGAAGTCGTTGCCGTCCAGGTCGATCAGGCGAAACGGCCGCTGGCCACCTCTGCCACCGAACCAGAAGCGCAGCTGTGATCCGGATGCTAACTTCGGCTCCGTCGGATAGAGCAGGCATGGAGCCTAGAGAAGGTAGTCCGTCTTTGTCTTTCAAAGACAACAATCAGACGGCGACCTACTTACTCTCCTTACCTGACCATCGACCATTGCCTCCACGCGCCCGCTGGACAAGGAGACGATGACGCTGTTGGGGAGCGAAGCCACGAGACGGCTTGAGCCGATCCCGACGTCGTCGGCCAATGCCTTCAGGTGTTCAGAGTGCACGGCGGCACCGTTGGCGCGGCCGTCGCCGTCCACCGCGGAAGAGAAGTGGAGTCGCAGCGGCCCGCCGTCGGCTCCGCGCTCTTGATCCGCATCTGTGGTGGAGTGGTGGAGTCGCTGAAGCATGGGCGTCATCTGACAGTAGAGCAGGTTGGCCAGCTCCTCCCCGAACGCGTCGACCCGACGGCGCGGCAGCTTCGCTTGGTAGAGGAAGAAGGCCAGAAAGTTCACCGCCGACACAATCTCTTCCACGAACATGATGACTCTTCTTCAGCTGAAGCACTTATTTCCCTTCCGCTTCTCTTCTGTTAGTTTTGGTTTACCGTAAGAATAACTAGCATCTGCTAATCACAGCACGAGATTGCTTTCGCTACGGTACTTGGAGTGGGCTCGTGAGATATGTACATCTTGACTTTTGATTCTCTCTCTTACCGTATCCTAGTGCGAGCGTGACTTCAAAGGAACTCTACTAGTGTAACTTTTGCGCCGTTTGCTTTATACAGTGAAGCGATCGATACGTATGGATGAATGAAACAAGGGGGTTCTCAATCCTATTCTAATCGCGAAGTTGTTCCCGTGAAAATAATGGGCGAGCTGTTGTTCAACGTGGACCACGGTTACTTGGAAGGCTTGGTGCGCGGCTTCAAAGGGGGCATTCTGAAGACGAACGACTACGCCAACTTGGTCCAGTGCGAAAGTCTTGACGGTCAGTCCCTGCTAGTGGCATGAACACATCACAAGAGAGCATTCCTGATAAACGCAGAGTAGACAATAATTGTGCATGACTGCTTCAGATCTGAAGCTGCACCTGGCGTCGACGGACTACGGTAACTTCCTGGCGAACGAGCCTGGTCCCATCACGGTGCAGGTGATCGACGCCAAGCTGAAGGAGAAGCTGGTCACGGAGTTCAATCACCTGCGCAACAACGCCGTCCAGCCCCTCTCCACCTTTCTCGACTACATCACGTGCGTCCTCTCTCTCTCCTCCATATGTTCTGCTACTCACTCAAGCGCTCGACAGTTGTCGGCCAATGAATTAATAATCTGCGCCATCTTCCAGCTACTCGTACATGATTGACAACATCATCCTGCTGATCACCGGGACGCTCCACCAGCGCCCAATCAGCGAGCTAATCTCTAAGTGCCATCCACTGGGCTCCTTCGAGCAGATGGAGGCCATACACATCGCTTCCAACGCCGCCGAACTCTACAACGCCGTCTTGGTCGACACACCGCTCGGTTCGTGCGTGCTACCTGGTTGGAAAGCTGTCGGCTGCGCAGAAAATATTGGGATAGACTATTGACTGGAAACTGTAAAGTTCAAAGTGTTTCTTCTGGACAACCGACACAGTACATTGTACCGTAATCCAATCGCGTTCCGGAGCACTTGGTTTTGCGTTGGGTTGGCTCTGCTATGTCATCGTCTCGTGTGCCTTCCTCTGGAAGTTGGTCGCTTCCTTTGCAGCGCCCTACTTCGTGGACTGCATCTCGGAGCAGGATCTGGACGAGATGAACGTGGAGATCATTCGCAACACCCTCTACAAGGCCTATCTGGAGGACTTCTACCACTTCTGCCAGCAGCTGGGAGGCACCACCGCTGAGGTCATGAAGGAGATTCTGGCGGTGGGTTGGGTAGTCGTCGTCTGCTTCTAGTGGAGTGGAGTGCAGTGTGTCAGTGGTACTTCGCCGACTGCAGTTCGAAGCGGACCGTCGCGCCATCATCATCACCATCAACTCCTTTGACACGGAGCTGTCGAAGGACGACAGGTCCAAGCTCTACCCCACCTGCGGCGCCCTCCATCCCGAGGGGCTGACCGGCCTGGGCCGAGCCGACGACTACGAGCAGGTCCGCTCCACCTGCGACTACTACACGGTGAGCGTGGCGCTTTGCGCCTTTGTCGCTTCCTTCCAGAGCCACGGAATCGAGTACGCTACGCTTCCACTCCTTTGCAGGACTACAGGGCCATGTTCGAGGGCGCCGGCACCAACCCCGGAGACAAGACCTTGGAGGACAAGTTCTTCGAGTTCGAGGTTGGTCGCCGCCGTCGCTGCGCTTTCGAACTGCCACGCTTCAGGCGTTCTGTTCAGGTGAAGTTGAACGTCAACGCCTACATGAGGCAGTTCCACTTCGGCGTCTTTTACGCCTACGTGAAGCTGAAGGAGCAGGAGATGCGCAACATCATCTGGATCGGAGAGTGCATCGCCCAGAGACACCGGGCCAAGATCGACAACTACATTGCCATTCTCTAGGGGAGAAGAAGCGCCCTCGTCGCCAGTGATGATGCTATGTGCTGCGCCCGTTCTTCCTCTCTGTGGATCCGCTATCACTCAGTGTCGAGTCTCGACGGTCGTGCGTTCCTATTCCCCCGGCGTCTGTGATAGCATCCGAACGCTGTCCATTGTATTAGTCAGCGTGGCGCTTCTCCATGTCTTCTTCCTGTGGTCGTTGTCGTGCCGTCTACGATTCATGTCGTCTGGAGCGGGCGAAATGGAGATGACACCAATCACATGCCAATGAAATTGTATTGATCCGCATGTCGAATGGCGTTTCTTTCAAGGGTGTACTGTCATGTACGACGTACACGCAGGTACAGTGAACGATTCGCCAAATTTTGGCACAACATTACCGAACATCGAGTGACTTCGGTTGCTCTTCCTCTGCTAGTTATATCGAAAGTACATATCATAGTTTACCGGCTAGCCATAACTTCAACCCTCCCCGCGGATCATCATCATCCGACATCGGTGTTTATGCTACCGTAACCAGTTTAAATATTCCGCGTGGGACGTAACCTATTCTGAAACGTCAAATATACAAGGACCAATACACAATTCAAGATTTGAACTTTGAAGTTGAACGATACATTCGAAAGTGCGCTCCTCCTGATTGGCTAGAGCAGAGTTCACCTGCTATAGTCCGACGGCTTGTTTGAATATTTGAAACTTGTAGTGGTAGACACTATACGGTAACGGTAGCCACGCCCACCCATATGGAACTCCTACAGGATTGTTGGCTAGTCCGTTCGTGCGTTTGTATTCCCCGTCGTCTGTGATAGCATAGGCGCGCTTTCATTCTTCTAGCCGTCAGTGTGACGCTTCTCCATGTCTTCTTCCTGGGCCGTTGCCCTGCCATCTACGATTCATGTTGTCTGGAGAGGGCGAAATGGAGATGACACAAATCACATGACAAGACGCGTGAAAGCATGCCGTCCAATGAGACAGAACCACTATATAGATGTACACGATTGGACCACGGCGCGCTGTAACTTCTCAGTGCCCTTTGTTGTTGTCCGTCATCTTGTTTGCGTTGGCACAGTGGGAACAAGTGGCGTGAAATGACGGCTAACTTGCGCAAGTTTGGAACGTTGCTATGACCTCATTTGATGTGGAAAAGCACGAGGGCTGTTGTCGGTATGCCCTCCCTCGATTCGCGCAGCGCCACCTACGGGCATGCGAGTCGCGTCACCCATGCGTACGACAACGACGGCGTCGTCGCACAAAGTTTCCGCTCGGTCTGCGTAGAAGCTAACTAGCCGACGATGAGAATGCTGACGGGAAGCCAATTTCGCCACATGAGTTGGCCGCCAAAGGCAGCGCAAGGAGCTGCGGCGCATCGCAATTGTTGGCAGGAAGTGGGGAAGACGAGCGGGCGAGGCGATTTCGTAGTCTGTGGGCGTCCCCGAGCAACTCCTAGGATACAAAACGTTTAGCGATCAGCGCCACGCGGCGATGTCAATTGCACCCCTCCATCCGTCGCCCACTAAGCGCTTATTTGTTCCTCAGCGGTCGTCATCGTCGCTCCGTGGCTGCTGCCCCGGCCGGCCGTGAATCCATTATTTTGTAGAGGTCAGAGGAGGGCTTTCGCCCAAATTGAATCCCGCTGTGGCAACAGTCGGGCCATAAGGTACCACACGAGGGCGTGGAGGCGGCAAGTCGACTTCGCATGATTGGGGGCCGCGGTGGTGGAAAACACTACACCCCGTTGCTCTGTCCGTAATTTTTAATTCGACCAGCGACCGACCATTTCAGTACGCCGCCTACTCTGCCCCCCCCCCCCGCCGCAACCGCTATTTAGGGCGAGGGCGGTACAAAACGGCGCGGATATTTTCTGTTTGCCAATTCGTCGTTTCATACCTACTCCTGCTCTATCCGAGGCTACGGCTAGGCAGGCGCCTTTCCGTTGCGCCAGCGTTTTCAGGACTTCTCATGTCGGCATGACGTCAGGCGTGTACGTACATAGATACGTTCTGATCTATGAGAATCCAATTGGGAAGCGGAGTGCCAGGCCAGTGCTTTTCTGTCGCGTTTGACCAGTGAACTGATTGACAGGCGGCTTTGAAAGGCGTCACTGAGTAATCAAATTGAGAGCCGTATGGGCGGCGCTTGTCGTCCAACACGGCTGACGTTCTCGAGGGCCGCCTTGTAAATGATTAATTGAAGGCTGTGGGTGTTGCCGCGCGCGCGCGTTACCGCCATTTATCAGCGCTGCTGTTCGTCACCGTTCACACTCATTCGCTTGCAGCAGTAGCCGTTCGGTTTATAGGCTACCACGGCCTTCGTCTTGTGCCGCCGACCGACACACATTCGCCGCCAAAGGTTTGGCCGCAATGTCCATTTTGCTACCAAGGAATCCTGCTGGATTGCCGGTTCTACTCGCCATCGTCTTCTTCGTGAGTGGCGAGAATAAGGACATTGGTTGCATCTGTGATAAAGAAAAGTATGTTCCAGGCGCCCCAGTCTCTGTGCTCCTTATTGGGCAAAGATGCCAGCCCTGTTGAAGGGCTCGTATTCGTTGAAGAACAGCCACTTCCAGAAAGGTCAGGTATAATGTTTGCCAGTCTTTTGAGCTGACCAGCTTACGGCTTCTTCATCGATGCTTGGCCCTTCAGAGAGCCGGAGTTGTCGAAGCGCAGCAGCTTCGACCGGATCACTGGTCGCGGCTTCGGCCTCCGCAAACGCGCTTCCACCGAGTCCACCACGTTCGATCGCGTCACCGGCCCTGGATTCGGTTTACAGAAGAGGGCGGAGTTCGACAGAGTCACCGGAGGCGGCTTCGGCCTCGAGAAGAGGGGAGCGTTCGACCGCGTCCTGGGCGGCGGCTTCGGCCTGCGAAAGCGATTCGACAGGGTCACCGGCAGGGGCTTCGGCCTGAGGAAGAGAAAGAGGACGCCGGTGGCGCCGACGGAGTCGGAGCGCCGACTTCGACTCGAGTTGCTCGGCCGCCTTCTCGCCCTCAACGACTCCGGGTAGAGCAGGAGGAGGACTTGCCGATAGTTCATGTCATCGTGATGCGCAGTGTGTGCGCTGCCCGCCTGCCTGTGATCGAATGGTGTTCCTACCGCTAATGCAACGGCCAAGAGAATCGTACTTGTTGACGATGGAGATAGGTATTACGTACATATAGAAACGTACGTGTTGTCAACATGGATACTCAACAAAGTGGACATGTAGTTACTGTAACATGTAACGGCAGGCATTGGAAGAGCCAGTGTCTTGATCGCTTGGAGAACAGTCCAATCGTCCGACAGCTCAGCTCAGTTTGGTATGCTATGTACATACTATTTTGATAATACGTGCTACAGTACCCAGAGGCGAACCATCTATCTGTATTTCACCGATTTTCGAACGTTTAGCCAAACATCCGAAATTGGAGGGCGGGGGGCCGGGCGTCGGGGCCGGGGGGCGCCCGCGGCGGGTTTGTCGGGGGGCGGGGGGGGTTGGTTGTAATTGAGGGCAGTGGCAGCGATGGGTGTAAATAAGTGGGAATTCTGTCAAACTTTAAATTCGAATATCTTGAGCTACATTGCGAATTTCTTGACGCGGTTTGTTGCGTTCGATAGAGAAAAGTTAAACGATTTGATCAGTTGGCCCTCCTCCCCTTCAAATGGGATGAGCGTCATAGCGATCGTGCAGATTCTGTGTACATTCAAACGCTCCTAAGTCAGGCTAGACTTGGCCGATTGGGGCGAAATTTTTATTATTCGATAGGTCTCTGGATGGCGCAACCTGCAGCGAGGGTGTCGACTTCTGTCCATTACCCTATTTCGACAGGTTGCCAAAAACCGACTTTAATGGAGGAGCCCAAGCTTTGTGCCAAGAATGCTCAGGCTTGGCTTTGGCTTAGGTTCAGGCTCAATTTATGGCATGGCATGGCATGGCTGGTGTGCTGCCTTCAGAAACAGGGCGTTTCTCATTCAGGGATGGTGTACCGGCTATCCAAAGTATGACATGAGTGTCTTTGAGTAACCCTGACTCTGCGCGATGCCCTTCTAGTGATGAACAGTATGCTGCTCTAATAATATCCCGGAAAGGCGTGGCGCTCATGTTTCAAACAGGTGTAACTCAGTCAGACTTGAGTTTTTAGTGTAGTTTGGGCGAGGCAAAAGAAAACGTTGGAGACTTGTGTAGTGGCATAGCCAAAGAGGGGGCATTCAGGAAAAATGGAACCAGGCAAGTCGTCCGGGGGACGCAGTATACTCCACAAATTTCAACTTCTACCCACGGCGACTCCTATGCTGTTTTGGCCTGCTGACGTATCGGAGTGCAAAACGAATGCCAAATTCGGAATTAGCGCCCCCGAAAACCCCGGAATCGACATACAACACCCCTAACTTTCTATGGACTCCACGAACCGAAATTTTTCACTTGGGGTACGGTAGCATGCAAATTCGTCATAGGCATGTTCAAACATCATCTATACACTGAACGGATGCCAAATTCGTAATCAGCGCCCCCGAAAACCCCGAAATCGAGCATAATATTGGCGAAGTCGACTCGACACCCAAAATTCAAACCGACGCGGCAGGGATACTGTAGCTCTGCAAATTTTTCAAAAATACTTTTCTGGGCCAGATTTAAGCGCAGAATCGCTTGAAACCACTTTTGGAACGATTCGGCAACGCATTCGAGCGCTATAGACGCCGAAATGCGAAAATCGCAATTTTCGACCCCGGAGTCGAAAAAGTCGCAGTGTAAGAAAGTTTTTTGTGTTTCGCCCGATTTTCTCGGTTCATGGCTCATTCGATAGGGGACATCTGGGAAGGAGCAACAAGAGTGGTCTCGCCGCTCTAGCTGCTACCTAGCTCGCACAGCAGCCCGTCAAAGTCGACCCGGGACCAAAATTCGCGAATTTTTCAAATTTGGCGCCAAAATGGGTCCCACAGCGATCCAATTCTTTTTTTTGCGTGTTCGGCACTATCGAGTACTACAACATATCAAAAGATAGTATATACCATTATATGCAACTTTTTCGAGTTCTACCTTGCTCAACCCATTTTTCAGTACTTTATAAATTTTTGAATTTCCCGCCAACGGGGTCCCGCAGCGTGACCCCATATGTCGTGCAGGTTGCCCACCCACTAGACCTACCCAACGCAAAAGACCGTTTGGAAATCGGCCGCTTCACGCGCGAGCTACATCCGTTGCAATTTTTTGCGTTTCGCGCACAATCGCTATATACTCCACACTTTTTGTGGAGTATAAAAATGAGCATCACGCCTGCCACGCCACCCCCCCCCACCAATATCATTAGAGCAGCATACTGTTCATCAATAGAAGGGCCTCACGCAGTGCCACAGTTACTCAAAGACACTCATTTCGTACTTTAGAGAGCCGGTACACCACCCCTAAATGAGTAACGCCCGTTTCTGAAGGCAGTACACCAGCCATGCCGTGCTATGAATTGAGCCTGAACCTAAGCTCTGGCACAAAGCTCGGGCTCCGCCATTAGAGTCGGTTTTTTGGCAACTTGCCGAAATTGAATAATGGACAGAAGTCGGCATCCTCACTGCTGCAGGCTGCGCCATCCAGAAACCTATCAAAGAAAACAAATTTCGCCCCCATCGGCCGAGCTAGCCCAACTTATGAGCGTTGAATCTGCACAAAATCTGCACGATCGACAGACACTACTCCTTGAAGGAGGGAGTGCAACGATAATCGTTAACTTCCTCTATCGAACGCAACAAACCGCGCAAGAAATCGCAACGTAGCCAAGATATCGAGAAGTGACGAACTCCCACTAATAACACCTCGCGCCACTACCCTCAGGGGGGGGGGGGGGTATGACAATGGCATGGCAGGCACTGGGGGAGAACAATGGCATTAATGGCAATGGCACTAAAATTTTGAATTACTTTTCCTTCCTCTATCGAACGTCATAGTGCCATTCTCTCCGATCGCTTTTGCTACTTGGCCATTGCCACTGATCTGCAGCCCCCATCTGCGCTGGATGACTAATAGGCAAATGCGGAATGTGATTGCGGCTGGGATACTGTAGTCGTCGCGAGACACTCATCCGTTCAAACTGCGAAGCTCATATACCTCTGATATGCGTACAATAAAGCGCCTTCGTGAGAAGGGGCTCTGATGAAATCTGCAATTTTGACGTTGCGGTGCAGTCAACGCGACGTCGTACGAAGTTGGTGTAACATAAAGCACTTGACTCTGCATTTTCTACCTCTGCACAAAATTTCAGCTCAATCGGTTGTAATCTATTTTGGAAGAAACAAGGTAGAGCGCTTTATCGTACGCGTATCAGAGGTATACGAGCTTCGCAGTTCGAACCGATGAGTGTCTCGCGACGACTACAGTATCCCAGCCGCAATCACATTCCGCATTTGCCTATTAGTCATCCAGCGCAGATGGGAACTGCGGATCAGTGGCAATGGCCAAGTAGCAAAATAGCGATCGGAGAGAAATGCCACTATGACAGTTTGATAGAGGAAGGAAAAGTAAAATTTGCAAAAAAATTTTAGTGCCATTGCCATTAATGCCATTGTTCATACCCCCAGTGCCATTGCCATTGCCATTGCCATTGCCATTGTTCATACCCCCCTACCCTCAATTACACATTTGCGGTTACCGCCGGTGGTGTTTTACTTATTAGGCGCGCCGCGCCGAGCGCGATGGAAAAACACGCGCCGAGAGCGCGCCGGTGCGCCGGCGCGTCGGGCGCGCCGGCGCGTGTTTTAAAAAAAGCCAATTGAAGGCGACCGACTGCGGATTTGTTAGGGTTTGTTGGACTTGTTTAGCGAAGTGAGAGGGAATCTGTACTGCACGGCTGAGGCTAAGGCTAAGTGAGAGGCCTGCGTACAGATGTCGCTACCGAACTATTGTATAGAGCTCAAAGTCCACTGCCACTGCTAAGTGGGAAACGGATTGTGGCACAAGACGAATCTCGGACACATTTCACATAGAGTATAGAGATGACGTTTCTCGACACCGCCGGAGCGCTTGCCATTGGTTTCGGACCTGCCTTGGCCGTCTTCTCGCTGGCAATAGCCAGCGACCCTCTACGGATCATTCTCTTCGTTGTCGGGTAGGTAGCTTGCCGCCATCGATGCGCCCCTTCATTCTTCAACAATTCTCTCTTATCTCATCTCATCTGTTACCTTTCAGCGCCTTCTGCTGGCTTGTGTCCCTGTTGGTGTCGGCCTTGCTGTGGTTCGCCGTCGTTCCACTGCGCGACTCGCTCTGGTTCGGCCTCGTCTTCTCCGTCGCCATTCAGGAGCTCTTTCGATACCTCTTCTTTGTGCTTCTCAGGTTGGTTTGGCAGCAAAATTGTTGGTCGGTGATCCACAAACTTCAAACCCAATAGACTTCCTCGCTTTCAGAAAGGCGCAGAAAGGTTTGGAGCGGGTCAGTAACGACCAGAGGATGCACATCGACGGCATCCACTCGTTGAAGAATGCCCGGCACACCATCTCAGCCGGTGTGTACTGCGCTGGTGGTGCTTCGCTATGTCTGTCGGCTGCTTCTCTGGCTCGAGAGTCGACGTGCGTCTGCTTCCAGTGTGCGGCCTGGGAATGGGCGTGATGGCTGGGCTCTTCACTCTGATCAACGTGGCCGCCGACTTCTCGGGCGCCGGCACCATCGGCCTTCCCGCCGAGGTGGAGCGCATGGGCAATTAGGATTCGATAACCTATAACCTTAAAATAACCTGGTAATAACCTGGTAGGTTATACCAGGTTATCGAATACCCCCAACACCCAATAACCTCAATTGGAATTCGTAGATTGAAGGTAATCGATAACCTAAACTGCAGAATCCATAACCTAACAGAATGAAGCAAGGGGAAGTACCGTGAAGCGTCAGAATCACTGGGAGGCGCAGCGGATGATGTTAAAACACTTGAAAACGCTTACTAGCTTGCTATTAGTGAAGTAAAGAAATTGTGAAGCTGCTGCTACCAATCAAATTTTTGCCCCAAGATTTCTCGCGCGTGGTTCATCCGATTTGGACGGGCTTTTTTAATCGATAACTCTCGAGGGATAGTAGGTGTGGGCGGACCTTCATTTTTTTCGCGTAGTGAGAAAATTTCGAGAAAAATTCAAAAATTTGAAAATTTGCTGAGAGGGTGTTCACCCAGCTGGAATTTCTGGAATAGTGGTCCGATTTTGATGTACTTTGGATATGTTGTAGCTCTCGACGAGACGAACATGGAAAAAACTCCTGAGCCAATCGGCCGACGCGTTCTCGGGTTACGGTAGCCGAAGTGGTTTTTTGACAAAAAATTTGCCTTTAAAAATCCTAGTAAATCAGGGAGTTGTTGGATCGGGCCAGATATCTCAAATCGGCAAGATTAACATGTTCTCTTTCGCTTAAGACCAAAATCGTCAAAATCCGCCTCGGAAATCGTGAGTTCTGCAGTCACAACGGGTCTCCGTGGGGGGTCGAAAATGCCGATTTTCGACTTTCGGCCGTTTTAGCGCTCGATTGCGATGGGATACGGCCAACTGGACTGCACCACGTCATTCCCCGTTGAAAACTGATCCGAAATCAACTTTAAAATTCGGTTACAGTACCCCGGCCACGTCCAAAATTTAATCTTGACCCGGAGGACGAAATCAATGTTTGAGTCGATTTCGGTGCTTAAGAGGTCGCTGATTCCGAATCTGGCGTTGCTTTCGCTTTTCGGGTCAAGATTCGCGAAGTTTGGTCCAAATCGACCAACCGTTGCCCTACTTCGGCGCAACTCGAAGTGTAGATTGTTTGAAAAGCGATTCTAGGGTATTTCGCGACGAGGAAAGCAATTCGCTAGTGGTTTCTCCATTTTGTGTCGATTGAATATCAAACAGCCACTTCTCGTAGCCGAAATTCAAATTGAAAGTAACTTTTAACGAACGTACGTACAGGCAATCGCGAGAACAACCGAAATTACCTAAGCGCACAAAAATGGAATTTGGGCACAATCCGTAAAACTGTCCGGATTCTGTCCGTGAACTGTCCGGACGAGCCTTGTTTTCCATAGAATTCTACACAGTTTGTCCAGTTTTCGTCGCCGCAGGTGCTTTGAAGTTCGAGAAACGGTCGGCTTAGAAGATTGTGCAGGCGCGTAAATTACCCACTCTCGGCACGAGGAGGTAGGGGTATTTTATAACGAGAGGGTTCTTCTTTGGAATTTCACGATAAAACTTCAAAGGTAGCCTTTTTGGACAATTTTCCTACCGGATCTTGAAGCGGCATGCTCTGCGACCACAGAGAATGCATCTACAATGCTTTTCAAGCATTCCTGCGCATTTTGAGACCAAGGTTATCGAATTGTTTAGGTTATAGGTTATAGGTTATAGGTTATAGGTTATCGAATCCTAATTGCCAGCGCATGGAGGGCCGACGACCTTCCTCCATCTCCGCCAACTCCGACTACAAGTTTCTCTTCTTCACAAGTGAGTGGCTCACTGCCTGCGAGAACGCCGCGCGTCACCGACGCAGCGCCCAAGCGCTTCTTTCGAACGCCATCGTCGGTGAAACTGTTCATTCACTACACTCGCCCAAACACACTGCAGGTCTGGCGACGTCGATGCTGGTGTTGCTCCACCTGGCGTGGACGGTGATCTTCTGGGAAGGCTGCTACCGACGGAGAGCTGCTCCGAGGAAGGCCGCAGCTATGGTCGCCGTCGTCGTCCTTACCCACTACGCCACATCCTTGCTGGTCAGCGCACTGCTGAGCTTCTAAGTACAACACATCTTTGCTCATAACTCTTTCCTTCAGAGCATGCTCAACCAGTTCGGCCACCAGTACGAGGTGCTGACCCTCCAGTTCCTGGTACTGCTGGGTGCGCTGTCGATCGCCTACTTCGTGGCCGGCGGCTCTCTCGGCCGTCTGCGCGATTCCGTCGTCTGCTTCGGCCGAACCGGCGGCCTGCTCAACATCAGTCCCGACGAAGTGCCCTCGCCTCGCACCATCGACGGCGGCGAAGGCGACGGTCGCGAAGCCAACGCTTGACTCGGAGCAGAGAAACGGAGAAACTTGAAAGGATCGTCGCACGTGCTTTATTCGCCCTTCGCGGCTTGGCGCTCCTGCTGCTGCTCCCGCCGGTTGTGTGACTCGCCCTTCCTTTTCTTGTGCGAATGTCCAGTTGTCGTCGTGTCGGTTCGTCCTCCGTGCGGATTGTTGAAAGAGTGAACAGATTGGACGAGAATTGTGCCCTGAATCACCCGTACAATCTGTAAATTGATATGTCGGATCTACCGTATTTCACCTGACATCGTGTTTGCATTTACAGTTGAAGGGAAGTATCCGTTCTTGCGCAGTGAAGCAGCAGCTCAAACGCCATGTCTCTAGCGGACGAATTGCTGGCTGACTTCGAAGAGGGCGGCGCCGCCGAAGATGACCTCGACGATTTGGAAGGGGGCGGCGACGGCGGCGAAATGGACGTCATCGAGGAGGTCACCGAAGAGGATGAAGCGGGTGCGCTGTTTGTCTTGCGCTTTACGTTGTTCGTTGTGCGCAGCTAGCTGAGCCACTTGTCTTGCTTCCAGAGGAGAAGTTCGACTCTTACGACAGGGTGGGCAGCGTGGCGAAGCTGACGACGTCGGCTCGCTTCAAGCAGGTGGTCAAGATGCTCGAGGAGACCGACTCCGAGGCCGACGCCGCCGAGGTAGGCGTCTGCGCTTCTCAACTGCTTCCTTCGTTTGTGAGTGCTTACTTCGAGGGTGTGTCTCGAGCGCAGGACGTGGACTACGAGAAGGTGGTGGAGGCTAACGACCTGACGACGGAGATCGACAACGAGATCAACGTCATTCACAAGTTCGTGCGCGACAAGTACTCGAAGCGCTTCGCCGAGCTCGAGTCCCTGGTGCCCAACCCTCTGGAGTACATGGCCTGCGTGCGCGAGCTGGGCAACGACATTCAGACCAAAGGACAGAACAAGGAGGTGGATGTCGGCGCTTCTGTTCCTTCACTGCGCCACGTGTATTTAAGTACGCTCTCTGTAGATTCTGGAGAAGATGCTGCTGCCGGCGACGGTCATTGTGGTGTCTGTGACGGCGTCGACGACGCAGGGCCAGCAGCTGAGCGAGGAGGAGCTGTCGGCCGTCTTCGAGGCCTGCGACATGGCCGCCGAACTGCAGACGGCCCGCCTGGCCATCTTTCGCTTCGTGGAAAGGCGCATGGCCTTCATTGCGCCCTCACTGTCGGCCGTCGTGGGCGCCAGCACCGCCGCCCTCATCATGGGCCAGGCGGGCGGGGGACTGGCCGGCCTGGCGCGCATTCCAGCCTGCAATCTGCTCCTGTTGGGCGCCCAGCGCCGTACCCTCTCCGGCTTCAGCAGCACCGCCATCCTGCCGCACACAGGCTACGTCTACTACAGCCCCATCGTCCAGGGCCTGCCGCCGGACCTCAGGAGGAAGGGCGCGCGCCTCTTGGCCGCCAAGGCTTCTCTGGCCGCCAGAATCGACTCCCTCTCCACTGGGAAGCCAAATATGGGACAGATACCCGAAGCTGGACTCAAACTGGCGCAACAGATCCAGGAGAAGATCGAGAAGTGGCTGGAGCCGCCCGAGACCAAGAAGGTCAAGGCGCTGCCCAAGCCCATCGACGAGCCGAGCAAGAAGCGCGGCGGTCGTCGCGCGCGCAAGATGAAGGAGCGACTGGGCATGACGGAGTTGCGTCGCAAGGCCAACCGCATGAACTTCGCCGAGCTCCAGGAGGACGTGGTGCAGGTTCGTCAATTCAGGGGTTTCTTTCGCGAGTATCACAACCGTATAATAAAGGGTAGACTAGGTACAATAATCGGTGATCGCTACCACTCAGTTGTGGGCTTCGGCACTGGGCCAGGCGCCGCGAATCGTCCTGTACGCGTCGTGGCTGATGGGCGGCGTTTGCGTCGCAGGCCTGCCCTCCTTTGTGGTGCTGAGCGTCGCCTGGCCCACTTGGATGTCCACAGCGTCCCCTCCCAACGCTTTGACAGTTCTTGCTCCTTCGTGGCTCTCTCCTTTGCCTGTGCCGCTGCCGTCCATGGTCTCCACTGCCGGCTGCAGTGTTAGATCCACATAGTGGGCTCTGTCGCCGGCTTCGTCCTCTCGCCAGTCGACCCGCCGCTGCTCGCGTCTCTTCGGCTGCCTTCGAACCACTTGGCCGCTGTCAGGCCGCGCAGAAGCTTGGGAGACCTCGTTTGCCTTCGTCTTTTCTCTGGCCGGCTTCTTCTTTCTCCGGATGCAGCACAAGCACAGTATGAGAACTGTTGCCGCTATAGCTATCAGCGCTGCTGCTACTGCGACTCCAGCGCAAATGGGAAAGCAGGACCAGAACCAGCGACAGGAGATAGCTGGAGACGCCTCAGTCTGACTGCAGTTGGCGACGGCGGTGTCGATCTCTGTAGGGCCCGCCGTAACTTTCGTTGTAGGCTCGCTTCCTTTGAGACTTCGTGTAGTAGCTGCGGCAGTGCTGGTAGTTGTGGTGGCAGTGCTAGTAGTGGCTGCAGAAGACGTATGGCAGTCGCAATTGCACTCTCTTGGACTCTGCGAAGTGGGCGGAGGCGTTTTCGATGTTGTACTCTCCGTCCGTGTCCTCTCATCTGACGCTCCGTCGTCTGACGCGCGTGCGGAAGTTGTTTTTGACGACATCCGTGTTGTTGTTGTGACGCTCGTCGACGGCGCCGCTTGGGTCGTCGTCGCCATTAGGGTGACGGGATCTAGGTCGTAGTTGCATCCTTTGCTTCGACAGCAACAGATCTCCCGCAGGCCCAGCTTGTCTTGCGCTCTTTGGTAGGCCGTGAAGCAGAAGTGGCCGTGTCTGCGCGCTTCTTCTCTCGCCTGGGCCGGCGTCCTGCCGCTGAAGAACTCGCAGAAGGAGGCGCTTCTGTAGGGGTCGTCGTCGATGGGCATCATGAGCAGCCGACCGCTGCTGGCGTCGACGGCGTTGACACACCACGGCTGGGCGTTCGTCTGATTCGAGAGGTCGAAGTGGTAGTAGTCGACCAGGACGCGGAAGAAGAGCGGCGACGACCAGCAGCCGGCGCCGGCGATGGTCCCGGGCACCAACTCCATCGTCCCGTTGGGGAAGCGAATCTGCGACGCCTGGAGATCGGCCATCGTCTTGGCTCCGAAGCCGGCGTAGGCCATGACGTTGCGATCGGCGTTGTGCGGCGTGGGCAACGGCTCGTTGCAGAGGTCCTCGGCGCAGCAGCAGTAGAGGGGGAATCCCGCGCGCAGCTCGCAGGAGTCGCCGCATCTGTGTTTGTGCTCTTCTTTTGTCCACTGTTCGGCGCCCGCTTCGAACTTCACCGGCAGGTTCAACTTGGTAATATACCCTCTTTTGCTCCCTTCTTCCGTTCCGTAGGCGTATCTCTCGTAGACGGTGACGCAGTAGAGTTGCGTCTTCGGTAAGCTTCTGGTAAACTCGACCACTTGGAAGAGGTCGCGCAGTTCCGTGGCGTTGGCTTGCGTCTTTCGGGCATAGTCAAAGGTGACGGTGCCCTTGTAACAGCGCAGCGCCCACGCGGCGGGCGCCAGCAACGCGGCGACGGCGACCAGTCTCATCAACAACATTCTATTTCTCTTTTTTGACTCTTTCTATGAAAGCTTAAACTGAAGTCTTCTGTTTAGGAGAGTCTCGGCTTCACCCTGGGCCAGGCGAAGGGCGGCGGCGGCCCAGGAAGAGCGGGCATTCGAGCGGCGCAGGTGGACCAGAAGAGTCGGGCGCGCATGTCCAAGTTGCTGCAGAAGCGCGTGGAGAAGGCCAACCAGTTCGGCGGCGGCGGAGGCGCCGGCACCAGTCGCGTGGGCGGCGCCGGCGGCAGCCGTCCCATCGGCCATCACAGCTCGGTGCGCGGAGGCTCGGCGACTGCCGGCACGGCCTCCAGCGTCGTCTTCACGCCCGTCCAAGGACTGGAGATCGTCAACCCGCTGGCCAACGAGACGAAGCCGGCCGATGGCGGCGCCGCCAGCGCCAAGTACTTCGCCAGCACGGCCGGCTTCCTCAAAGTGAAGACGCCTCTGCCCGGCGCGAAGAAGGACAGTAAGTAGGGCAACTGATATCCCGTTTGAGATCCTGTTTGACAACGTTCGTGATCGGTGGCACGTTTGGTTCCTTTTGTTATCGATTTGTCATCTTTTGTGGTTGGTTATGCGATAAGACCGCAGTGGTTACCGTAATCTCACGATGAGCAGTGAGTAGAGTGCCCGATCCAAACAATACTTGTATGTGAGGGCGCTAGCGCAAGTGCGAAGCTCCTGAGCAATCATGATATGAGAGCGCTATGCGCCTGCGACTAGCGTGCCAATCACCTACGAATAACCGTTGACCCAATTCCAAACCGGTTAAATGGACCTTTAATATTCAAAGCACAATATTGTTTTGAGCGGGTAAAAATAAAATGCGCTTTCCCGTTAGTTGAAAGCCATTACAATAAATTGAAAGCCGCGATCAGTTGTCCCCCTGGTCTTCATTGGGTAGAAGTTTCTTAGCGGGGCCGAACTGCTTTAGCGTAATGGCCGAGCGGATTCGTCACCATTGCCGTTTGACATTTCGTTGCGCAAGGTCAAGGCGCCGTGCAGTCGCTGGCGTCCTTCCTTTCGCGCACTCTCCTTCGCTCGCCCTTCACTTGGGGGGAGGGGAGGGGAGGGAGAGGCTGTCGCGACGCTTGGCCGTTTTCCTTTTGTCGACGCTCCTCTCTCCCTTCTGCGACTCTGGCGAGTGGGAAGGAGGCTGGGCGACTACATACTTTGTGTCTTTCTTGGCCCGAGACTGTCTCCCCACAGCACCACTTCATTGGGCCCTTGGCGGCGGTCGTCGGCGCTCCTTCCTTCCTGTTTTGTCCGTTCCGTGCAGCCGCCCGCGGCCATTGTTATCCCATCGCGACCGCAAGTTGCGTCGTCGACCACCGTCAGTCAGAACGACGGGCGGCGACCGTTGTTGTCGCCTGTCTGGCCGTTGCGCCGACTCCCATTGTGAACTTGTGTTTGCATTTTCGCTCCCGATGGAGGTCACTCACTCGCGCTAGCGCTCCCCCTTCGTCGCGGTCGGCCGGGTTGCGTTTGTCCACTTCGCTGCTGTTTCGCGGTCCGCGGCTTCCGATAAAGTTGGCCTTGCTTCGACGCTTTTGGCTCCTGAAGGACGATAGAAGAGACGGAGGGGGGCAGTGCCAGTAGGAGATGGTGTCTTCATCGCTCAAGGCGGTTTTGGTGCTTGCAGCAACGGTCGCCGTCGGAGCCGTCGCTGCCGGTATGCGGACTGCTCGTTTCAGCGCTTGTTGCTTCGTTTGACCGCACTTGCAGCAGGTCTCAACCCGCGCCGCTTGCAGGCATCGAGAAGGGGAAGAAGGCGAAGTCGAGATGCGACTACTACACGCAGTTGCGCGCTCTGAACTGCGCCAGTCGTCTGATGGCGGGCGACTGGGTGGTGGCCGACCGGAGACTGGTCGTTCGTGGGACGGCCGTTCGCACTCAGGGCCTCCATCCGCGCGGCCTGGCCGACGTCCAGACGCTCTGTCGACGCTACACGCAATTCGAGAACTGTCTCTCTACCGTCGACGCTCGTTGCCGACGCTCGACCGTTGGCGCCCTCATCCCCGTCTACGACTTCATCTGCAAGGATAACGAGGCAGTCTTGTTTGAATTGAATTTCTGCTACGTTTGTGTTGGTTACAATGTAACTATGTATGGTAGGTAGCATCCAACTGTCATGCGTACTATGGTCGTTTATTAATAATAACTTTATTTGTATAAATTGAATGTATTAATAACATTTATTAATCATTTTGGTTATATTAATTAAATATATTAATTTAGTCTATTAATCATAATTTGTCTATAATTAAAAAAATTATTTCAAATTATTAATCATATTGGATCGATTAATTAAATTGTTTTAGTTCCATTTATCATGTCATGATCCATTTATCCATCATATCATAATTTTGGTTGTATTAATTAGATTAATTGATTCCTTTTAGTAATCTTTTTTGGTTCTATTAATTGAATTAATTAATTCCGTTATTAATGTTATGGTGGTGTGCTCTATAGTGCTTGATTTTGTCATCTCCAACAGATTATATTTCAGTTATATCTATCCATTGTTTGAATTTTATCGTGCAGCGCAGTGTATTATTTATATTTACTATATACAGTTTATGCAGTATATATATATAGAGTTTACTTGGGCTTATTCTACAAATATGTTATCTTTTTATGTACCAAAAGCGCAATTTTGCTTCTTGCTTACTTTCTTCAGGCTCAAAATCGTTAATATTTTGAAACACTTTTAATTAGGATGGTCTCCAATGATTCTGTCATGAACTGTTTACTAGTCCATTATTCCTAGATTCGCCTTGAATTACTATCTTCAGATGCGGCCGCGCTTCAACGCCGCCCAGAAGTGTCTGACGCAGATGGAGAACGATCGCAAGCTTAAGGCCTGCTACCGCGAGAGCGTCCTTCGCTCCGCCAACGACACTTCGGAGAGAGGGGACCGTCGTCCATCGAGTCACAACGACACGAACTCGAAGGGCAGTCTCCGAGTGTGCGTCAACATGCAGAACTACCTGGAGTGCGCAGGCAAGCACCACTATCTGAAGGCCGACTGCAAAGACGCCGTCCGACTGAAGATGGCCCTCTTCGCCGAAATCCAACCGAAATGTTCCATGGAACTCAAGGAGCCCGATCCTGGTTTGTACTTCCCTCCCACCTCCACTCGAGTGAGAAATCCTATCGTATCTCGGGAGCGCAGAGAAGGCAACGAGGCCTTGGAACGTCGGAGTCGGACTTGGAATGTCGGAGTGGTACATTACCATAACGGACAGTACATAGTGGGACTCTACACTTTGCAAATATCAATGACAATTTCGACGCCTGCTATAACGGTTGCTGTCAATGTACAGAACTCTGACCTTACTCACAATTATTCCAATGGTCAGCTCCCGACATTCAACTGAGTCGGAAACACTGTTTTAGACTATGCCATTCCGAACTGCGACGACAGCGGACTCTGTCATTGCCAGGAAGGCTTTCTTTTCGACGCAGACAGCCGCAAATGCAAAGGTACATACATTAGCCGTCGGCGTCTACCACTGCGTGCCGATGGATGGCCAGTAATCGGATTCGGTCGTCTTCAGACGCCGACGAGTGTCAGCTGCAGACGGCCGACTGCAGCCAGAAGTGCAACAACACCTTGGGCTCCTATGAGTGCTACTGCGACGCGCGCTACTACGAGCTGAGCGGCGACGACAACAGGACCTGCGTCAGACGAGACACGAGTGCGCATGAGGCTTCCACCTTGTGTCTGTCGCTCGTAGCGAGCCCACAGTTCATATGCCAATTGTGCAGCGACGCAGTGGATCTTCTTCGCGCACGGCCAGAGCATCTGGAACATCACTGAAGACGGGCAGAACTTCCAACTGATGAGAGCCGCCCTGCAGAAGACTGCCATGATCGAAGTCGACGTCAAGGTCGACTCCTGATGGATTCACCGACTGTACCCTAGCTACAAAGGAACTTAGGCGCTTTTCTCCAGACGAAGCAGCTGTACTACGCCGACATCGGCGCCAACAAGCTCCAGCGCGTGTCGGTGAACGGCGGCTTTCCTCAGACCATCCAGTCTTTCGAAGTTGACGGCTTGGAAGGGATCGCCATCGATTGGATTGGAAGGTGTGTACAAATCCAGCTTGGGAAATATTCTGACCGCACACCAACTGAACGCTTCCAGGAATCTCTATTCGCTGAGAAAGGCGGATATGTTCGTCCAGCAACTGGACGGCAAGTACCGCAAGAAGCTCTACGCTGGAGTCATGAAGCTGCCGCGCGCCCTGGCTGCCCATCCGATTTCGGGGTAACAGTGGCCCGCGAACTCGGACAGCTAGCGCAGTCAACTCGCATTTGAAGCTGATAGGAAGCGCAACGGCCCTCCGCTTGCAGCTACGTCTACGTGACCGAGTGGAGCGCCGAGGCCTTCATAGGTCGGGCCGCGATGGATGGCAGTCAGTTCGAGAAGATCGTGACAAGCGGACTGGTCTGGCCCAACGGACTGGCTATCGACCACTACTCCGACAGACTCTACTGGGGTGACGCCTTCCTGGACACCATCGAGTGAGAGAAGACGACGGTTCATGGATTCTACCATCTCAATACAAGCAATATCGATGTGTGTGCACAGATCTTCCGACCTGCTGGGCCGTCGGCGGCGGACGGTGGTGGCGGAGAGCGGCAACGTGCCGCACGTGTTCGCGTTGGCCGTGGCCGACAGCAGCATCTTCTGGACCGACTGGACATACCGCGGCATCCTGCGCGCCGACAAGCGCACAGGCGACAACGTCACCGTGCTGGCACAGACGGCCCTGCTGCCCTACGGCATCAAGATCTTCCACTCCACACAGCAGCCCGACAGTGTGTCATCCCATATTGCGTATTGTGTCATCATCTATTCGTTCTGCATGGATAGCAATCCACCATTTGAGGTCCCAATCCATGCATCGAGGAAGGGCTCAACTGCTCCCAGCTTTGCTTGTTGTCGCCCCAGCGCAGCGACAGTCTGCCGGACAACGGCGAGGAAGTGACGTTGGAGGCGCAGTGCGCCTGCTCCGACGGCTTCCGGTTGGAAGCGGATGGTCGCACCTGCTCGTCCAACTGCTCGGACAAGCAGCTTCTCTGCGGCGGCTCCGACCCTCGGTAGCTGCTGTTGATTCATCTTGGCTATCTTTGCTGCGACGTTGACCGCTCTTTAGCCTATCTTTCTTTCCAATTCATTTGCAGCTGCATCAGCAAGGTCTACCGCTGCGACGGGGTTGGCCAATGCCGCGATCGGTCGGACGAGATCGGCTGCCGTGCGTTCCTTCTTCTTCTGACGAAGCTAATTCAGATGCTCGGTAGAGAGTCAATGGTGGTTTGTTGCAGCACCGCGCATCTGTCTGCCGGGTCAGTTCCAGTGCGAGGATAACCGCAAGTGCCTAGTGGCCGGCGACGTTTGCAACGGGACCTCCGAGTGTGACGACGACTCAGGTTATTAACTTGTAGACTTTCGCTAACGTATTCTCCAAAAATTTTGCGGGCGTCTAAATGTGCGTGTAACTGTTGTACGATGTGTACAATATATGAGCGCCATATTCAGTAAAAGCGAAAGTCACTTTAGACGAGAAATACTGCTGATTCGATGGAACCTCAACTTTCAAGGAACAATGCGGCGCTGCCAAGAAAGCACTTGCTTTAGACAAAACTGTAAATGGGTATTGATCGTGTATGTATGAGTTGGTTCTGTTATCGGTCGCTTCTACCGGGCGGTATCTGTTATCTAGGTAGGTAGTTTGTTGATTTAGCATGGTAATTAATTAACAAATCTTCTTTATGCGATTTACGTTAACTTCCATGTCTTTTGCGTTTACCGTGTACTTCCTTGCACAACTGGATCTGTTAGCGACCGAGTAGCCCAGTTGGTTTGAAGATGTGTCTTTGCTGTCGTTTCTTTGTAACTTAACGTTGCTACGTTCTACATTAATACCATCCAATTTTAATGTATTCCACCCACTACTGACATAGTTAAAATTAGCACCTTGTTTGTGAGCGTATAAAAACCCGTTGAAAAATTTGCTAACGTACGTCCGGATGACATAGTGTAGTTGACTTCGCTGACACAACTCTTATTGGATAGACGGGCAAGGAAAGAGCGACAGTCACACAGTCTGGTTTTCCCAGTGTAGAGCCCTATTTACTCTCTCTATGTAGCTGAATCTGGTGTGTTCACACTTCAATGTGGGCGGCGGTCAGATGCTCAATGCTTCCCGGCTCCTTATGAGTCTTCATGTGCCGGTGGAGGTTGCCCGACTGGGTGAAGCGCAGCATGCACACCGGGCAGATGTAGGGCTTGTAGCCTGCGCAGATGACAGAAGCGCTTCACGTGTAGTGTAGTAACTGTTTATATTAGCGCTCGCAGAGCGAGGGCATCCACGGTACAACACTCAAGTTCTCGTCTAACCCACCAGTATGTGTGCGGACGTGTTTGGTGAGGGTTGAGCTATCGGTGAATGCCTTGGGACAGTAAGGGCAAGGGTAGGGCTTCTCGCCGGTGTGCGTCCTCTTGTGAGTGACCAGGCTGGAGCTCTGCGAGAAGGGACGGGCACACACAGGACAAGTGAACGGCTTCTCGCCTGCAACCGCCGCGCCAATCGCTTTCTTGTGACGTTTGAAACAACCCAAACACAGCTCCTACCAGTGTGGACACGTCGGTGAGCTGTCAAATTGGCCGCTTGTGAGAAGCTCTTTCCGCAGGTCTGAAGAAGAACAAGGTTTGACGCCATTTCGAGCATCTACAAAGATCAGCAAGGTCGTCTCTCTCACCGAGCACCAGTATGGTCGCTCGCCGCTGTGCTGGCGCAGGTGGGCCGTCAGTGTGCTTCGCCGGCAGTAGCGCTTGGAGCAGCGCGGACACTGGTGCTGCTGTTGTGGTTGTCCCTGCTGAGAGCCCTTCTTCGTGCCATGCTCGTCGCTCACTACTACTGCCTGCCCGCTCGCTCGTCTCCGATGGCGACGTCGACCCAAGCTCGGTTCAAGGATTGACGCTTGAATTTCCACTGCCGAAACGATTGGCGGCGGGAGTTGCACTTCCCCACCGCCGGTGAGGAAAGGCGCCGTCTCAGCGATCCAATCGTTAGCGGCCACCGTCGGAAGTTGGACGGTGTAGCTGCGCTCCGTGGACGGGCGGTAGAATTGACTCTGGTTGAACTGCTACCGGATGGCAGGTAAGGCGAGTTGTGATCGCAACGGGCACTATCTTACATATAAAGGATCAAGGTCAATTTACAACTGACCTCAACCGTCGCGATAGCTGTCTGCTGATGCGCAGTTTCTCGAAGGTCTGCGAAGTGAGCCTCGCCGTTGGTGTGCGACGGTGGCGGCGGCGGCGGCTGTAGCGGGGCGTCAAAGAGAGAGCCGAGTCCACAGAGCGAGTTGCTGCAGTTGGGCGCCCGAATGAGTGGCGGCGGAGGAGGCCCGTGGAGAACTCCGTCGGCAGCGCCGCTGTGTTGTTCGTCGGCCGACAGCGACTGAAGTCGACCCTCGACGGTTTGATGAGCCGGGTAGAACCCCGCCAAGCTAGCTGAAAGAGTGGTGGTGGTCTTCAGACTGAGGAAGGGCTTCGCGTGCCTACCGTTGATGCTTTCGAGCGTCGCAGCCTGAAGATACGACTGCGGGTGTGGGTGTCCGATGCCGCCGACGTCTTCGTCATGCCGAGCTAGCTTTTCAGCTGCTTGTTGGGAAAGCAGCTGCCGCTGGCGCTCCAAAAGTAGGTGTTGCTGCTGCTGTTGATGATGGTGGTGGTTGTATTGGTAGTCGTCGTGCTCAGCAGCCGTCATCGTCTCTTCTTGTGGAGGAGGAAAGTAGCGTCGTAGCACTTCGCCTTGACTTCCCCCATACTGAGGTGGGTAGACTACAAATCGGTGTCCGGCCTCCTCCGGAGTCACCGTAATCGAGGACGAGGAAAACATTTTCCGGTGGTAATACGGTAGGACTGAGGAGAAGCGTACGTACCTGCCTAACTATCCTTTTTGGCCCTGGCGGTGGGCGTGTCTCATTCATTACTCTTCTCACTCGACTCGTCGAGTGACCCGTGTAATTAGCACTCGGAGACAATGGCTGTTTTCGCTGGTTCTCCCTTCATTTCGGCGGCGCGCCCATGTGTCGAGGCGGGGAACCTTGACAGGCTTCCGCGGCGCGCGTAACCGGAGAAATTAAACTGAGATGTGCGTCAGTGCTTTCTGCGCTTCCGCTTGGAGCGCCGACACAGAGAGGGAGTGCGCTCTGACACCATACGGTAGGGCGGGGCAACAGAATACCGTTAAATCGCATAATTGGACTCATCGACGGGCCATTTGGGGTCACTCGTCTGTCTGTCTACAGAGTACCTCTATATGCCCACGCCTTCCTAAGATTATGGTGCCTCCCAGCGAGCAACAAAAGAATGTGAGCACGTGTGCTGATAACAAATGACGCGAACGCAAACTACGGCACTGCAGTAGGAAGCAATGGCATCTCTGACAACGCTCTGTCGGCCGCTAGTTTGGGCGCTGATTTTCCTTTCGACCAATTTTCTGAGGATAACACATAGCCATCTTCCATCCGTTGTCTCTTGCGACAAAGAATTGTTTGTGCGCTGCCTGGAAGAATGGCATGCGAACGCAGGACTTCCACCCATTCCCGCCGATCAACTCGACTACGCACTAAACTCGAAGTTGATCAATGAGGAATTCGAGGCGATAAAGGATCTCTGCAGGTTTTTGGACAGTAGACTGGTCGGTCGTCTCACTACTCGGTAATAATCCGTCACGGAAACGCCAGACTCGCGTTCAGTGTCGCCGACAATGTTCGAACAAGTTTGGACAAGTTTGGACGTGTTTGGACATACTTGGACAAGTTTGAACATGTTCGGTCAAGTTTGGACATGTTTGGGGCGTGTTCTGCGCCCAGCGGCAATGACCGAAGCACAACGCTGGATTCGCGTTCAGCACTGCTGAATACCCCAGAAACGACTGTCAACTCAATTTTGAAAATTCGACCTAGGGATCGAAATTTTGGATGGCCGGGCGCCGAAATCAGGGTAGCGGCGTCCGAAATCGCAAAACAAACACCGGATTCGTGTTCAACGTCGTCGAAAACCCCCGAAACAAGTGAAAACTCAATTTCGAAAATTGGCCCCCGGGATTCAAAAAATCGGCGCGGCCGGGATACGGTACCTCAGAATGGTCAAGACGCTTCGTCTAGACCAACTTTTGACGTAGAACACGTTGCGATTATCAATTTACCGCTAAAGGCACGCTTTCCAAACCAAAACTCCACCCAAAGTCGAAAATCCGAATTTTCCGCTCGGGACCCAGGACTTTTGTCACCGCGGATCTCCCGAACGGCAGGACCGATCTCGGCGGTTTCGGTCTCAAACGAAAGGTCATACAATTGTCCTTGCCGGATCGAAGAGTTTGCGAGGATCCGCCGTCGCAAACTCGAGTTACGATTTTTTAAAGGTTGGAAAAAATTTTGAAAATTCAAATTTTCTACCGTACTCCCGCGTCGGACCACCTAGGGAGCCCTTTCCGGCGGTGCCGCCTAGAGGGTCCAAGGGCCTACAACATATCCAAAAATCACCAAAATCGGCCCACTTTTGCGCAAGTTATGCCCTGATGCTTTTTATACTCCACAAAAAGTGTGGAGTATATAGCGTTTGTGCGCGAAACGCAGTAATTTTAACCGGATGGGGTTCGCGCGTCAAGCGGCCGATTTGCAAACGGTTTTTTGCGTTGGGTAGGCCTAGTAGGTGGGCAGGGTGGACACCAAACGGGGTCACGCTCCGGGACCCCGTTGGCGGGAAATTCAAAAATTTATTTTTTCAAAGTACTGAAAAACGCATTAGGCAAGGTAGAACTCGAAAAAGTTGCATATAATGGTATATACTATCTTTTGATATGTTGTAGTACTCGATAGGGCCGAGGGTGGAAGAAATGAATTGGATCGCTGCGGGACCCTTCTTGGCGCCAATTTTTAAAATTCGCTAGCTTTGGCCCCGGCCCGCCTTTGGCGGTGCGCTGTGCGGGCTGGGTGGCAGCGGGAGCGGCGAGACCGCTCTTGGTGCTCCTTCCCAGATGTCCTCTATCGAATGAGCCATGAACGGAGAAAATCGGGCGAAACACAAAAAACTTTCTTACACTGCGACTTTTTCGACTCCGGGGTCGCGATTTTCGCATTTCGGCGTCTATAGCGCTCGAATGCGTTGCCGAATCGTTCCAAAAGTGGTTTCAAACGATTCTGCGCTTAAATCTGGTCAAGAAAAGTATTTTGGAAAAATTGTCGAAGCTACAGTATCCCCCCCGCGTCCGTTTGAATTTTGGGCGTCGGGTCGACTTTGCCAATATTATGCTCGATTTCGGGGTTTTCGGGGGCGCTGATTACGAATTTGCCATTTGTTTAGCGCTTAGATGATGTTTGAACATACCTATGACGAATTTCCATTGTCGTACCGCAAGTGCAGAATTTCAGTTCCCGGAGTCCATAGGAAACTAGGGGTGTTGTATGTCGAATCTGGGGTATTTTGGGATGTAGATCACGAATTCGGCATTGCTTTTGCGATTGGGAGTGTCAGGAGGCCACAACAGCCGAGGAGTCACCGTGCATAGAAGTTCAAATTTGTGGAGTATACTGCGTCCCCCGGACGACTTGCCTGGTTTTTATTTAGTAAAAATTCCAATTTTTGAATTTTTGCAAAATTCTTCCACTACCGGAATTTTCTAGTTTCTTGTCCACCCTGTGCGTCGACTCAACCTATCTAACGCAAAAAACCGCTTGGCGATCCGATTTGTGTAGCGCGAGAAAGCTTGGTAAGATGATTCTGTTCAATCCGACGCCCCCTATAGCACTCCTGCTTTTGCAAAGCGGAGTGCCAAAAACGCGCCTTTAACGGGAAATTGACCATTGCAACGTGGTCTACGTCGAAAGTTGGTCTAGGCAAAGTGTCCGGACCATTCTGAAGTACCGTACCCCGGCCGCGTCGAATTTTTGAATCCCGGGGTCAAATTTTCGAAAGTGAGTTTTCACTTGTTTGGGGGGTGTTCGACGACGCTGAACACTAATTCGATGTTTGTTTTGCGATTTGGGACGTCTTTACGCTGATTTCGGCGCCCGGCCGGGCAAAAACTGGGTCCCGGGGTCGAATTTTCAAAATTGAGTCGACAGTTGTTTCTGGGGCATTCGGCAGTGCTGAACGCGAATCCAGCGTTTCTTTTTGCGATTTGGGCTTCCTTTGGCCTGCTTTGGGCGGCAGAACACGCCCGAAGCATGTCCAAATTTGTCCAAAACATGTTCAAACTTGTCCAAACACAGTCAAATACGTCAAAGCTTGTCCAAACTTGTTCGAACGTTGTCATCGACACTGAACGCAAGTCTGGCGTTTGTTTGCGAGAAGGATTATTACCGAGTAGTGAGATGGGCGACCAGTCTGCTTTGCTTCGATACAAGCGGAGTGCCACCCTGAAGGTCCCCTTCAGCGTTAAACTAAAGTCTGTCCAAAAAAACTGAGACTGGAGGTTTTTGGGGGTCTTCCGATGTTGTAGTATGATGAACCAAACCAAGTTTGGTACCAATCGATAGGTCTCGACGAGCTCTATTGGGCCACGCATATTTCCACTTAATCACGCAACACGCACGGAAACGGGACGCCACAGTAAAAAATCGACTTTTTTTCCTGATTACAGATTTTTTTCGTTCCACTTGCATTTTGTAGAGCAATATGTCCTTACTAAACCCTGTAAGTATGAAAGTTCAGAAACCAGCCGTTCAAAAGTTATAGCGATTCTCCCGACCCCTATTTTTTTTATTTACTAACATTTTTTTGGAACCCCCCGAAATTGGAGTCCATTTGGCCATTTTTCGCGTGTTCTGCGGCCGATCTGGCTGAAATTTGTAGGGTGTGTGGGGAACCCATGGAAGCAACTTTTGGCCAAACGACGCCCTCCTCGCTTGTCGGAACCGCCTGCGGCGCTCGTTTTTCGGCGAAAATTGACAAATTTTAAATTCGATTGAGATTGACTTGAGACTCTGCAGCTTTGGGCGTCTTGCTTAGGTGCGCTGCGTAGACATTAAGTGGGCCCACATACCTGCCAAGTTTGGCCTAGCCGCGCCTTAAGAACAAAAAATTACGAGCGAAAAACTTTGCGACGTTTCGATCACAAAATCAGTTTTTGGCGTCCCAATGTTTACAGGCCCATTGCTCGAGAACGGCAAGCGGCATTCAGTTGGCTTGTGCACCGTTGGATTCGCCGTTTGATTCTCTATCGTGATGCTGTACGTTTGGTCATTTGTAGATTTCCCTGGAAAGCGCCATGCGCTCCTGTGATTTGGGGCTGCAGAAGTTACTGGCAACTTTGACATTACGCTACAGTGAAACGTGACGTTGTTCGAAGATGGTATAGTAGAATAAAGTATTTGTCTTTGTGCCCTCTGTCTCTCCACCAAATTTCAGCTGAATCGGTTGCAAACTGTTTTCTACAAATTAATGTACAATATTTCGCTGTCTCGTCAAAAAAATTGCGATTTTCGCATTTCGGCGTCTATAGCGCTCGAATGCGTTGCCGAATCGTTCCAAAAGTGGTTTCAAACGATTCTGCGCTTAAATCTGGTCAAGAAAAGTATTTTGGAAAAATTGTCGAAGCTACAGTATCCCCCCCGCGTCCGTTTGAATTTTGGAATTAATCTAATTTATGATAAAGTCCTTTAGTGTGCCAAATTTCATCCACTTCCATTCAGTACAGCCCGATAAACAAACATCGTGACGATGGGAAAAGGTGCGCGCGGCCTGCATGGTACATATTATGGTTTGGCGCTGCCGCGCCAACCATGATTTCAAAGATAGTTGCCACAAGAAGTCGCCACTTCGGCTTTAGAAAAATGGCGCCTTTGCCGGTCTTGCTGATATTTTGACAGTTGATAATAGAACATCTCCGGAGCAATACGCAAGTTGACCAAGAGCGTCCAGCATACGTATTGCGATTCCGTCGATGTACTGTAAGAAGTACTGTACGGTACTGTAAGAAGAATGATCAGCCAACAGTCGTGGCATCGACCATGCAATGGGGCTATCGAACGGACACATTTGTCTGATGCAAACTAAATTTGTCTGGCAGGACGAATGTCAATTGACAACGGTGAATGACGAATGACAAATCACAGAATACTCAATAGATACAGCTAGTGGAAGTTGAATCGCACAAGGAAGTGGAATGCGCTCGCCGAGTCATTTGCGGTCGTCGTGATCGTTACACAGTGGACACATCTATTAGAAGGCACTCTCATTGCACGCACGACATCGTCGCGGGTCGGGCTGAAGAGTGGCGCCTTTACGCGACCACAAACACCTGACGTGGAGAAAATTAGAGCGCGGGCGGTTGGCGCGTGACTGTGTCCCTACAGACTTCGCCGAAATGGAGCCAATCAAGCGAACAGGCGTCGGCGGTTGCGGGGGGCGAGAAGGCTTCCAAGCGCCGGGACACCTTGAGGAGTTCACTTTGAGTTGAGGGGAACTCTAGAGTTCTGGGAACGGAGGAGCGCACAAAGACGCAGTGGTGGGCGCCCGCACGTCACGACGTTACTGCAGCACGGCGCGCGGTCGCGCGGAAGAAGACCGCTGCGCCGATGCGTAAATTGAATCGTCTTCCGATGGAAGGGAGCGAGAGAGAGAGAGAGAGAGAGAGGGAGAGGAGAGACGTCTCTCGTTTCTTTCCCATACGCGCGAGGCGCGCGCCTCCACGCTTCGCGCCGCTCGCGCAACGGCGCAACCATCCTCCCACGCACTCGAGGGAGCAATCGTTGAAGCGAGCGAATGCTCGACTGCCGGTGGTCTGGCCGTTGGTTTAGTTTTCGTTCGGGGATTCTACTGCGTCGTCGTCGCGCGGGGTGCGACGACGACCACTACAAGAAACGCAAATTAGTGGCAGTGAACTGGCTGCCGTCCGCTTCTGAGCAGCAGCAGTGTAGTGTACTGAGCGTCTGCTGTCGTGCGCGCTGTGTAACTCGTGCGCGCGGGAGCGACGACGTCACAGAGTGGGTAGTTGTCTCGTTGTGCAGTCGGTAGCCGTCGCGACGATTCGCCGCCGCTGCCGCCGGATGTCTGTCGTGTCGACATCGCAGCGCGACACGCGAAGCGACGTCTTGTCAGCCGGTCCATGGCAGAACACAAATTGCGGCGGTGTTGGAGAAATTACAAAGGCTGGGGGGGGGGGGGGGTCTGTGGGGGGGGGAGTCGTTCTAACACCGGGGTAAGTGGACGTAGTCAGAGTTCTTCTCAATTGCCAGCCCAGTTGCCCTACTAATTAAGGCAGTGGCAAAACGTCTTTGTTTGCTGCAGTTCTTCAGATATCTGATGTGATATCCTGAAATGAATGCTGAATACTACTAATACATACCGTATACTGGTTCGTTCGAATTCCATCGGCTAATGTTGAGAAAACGCTCTCAGATGCAGACGTTCCCTGCCGTCCAACACCGTACCCTGCGAGGACGAATTCTAAAAAGTTCCGTAGTCCAATTTAGATTTTGCCCAGTGATTCAAAATACGTTCAGATCCGTAGTGAAGTTAGCCCAGTTGGGTAGTCGTGTGGTCAAATACTACTGCACAGCAGGTTGCCATTCATATTTGATATCAGGTGACACGAGTACGAGATTCATGACAGCGCCTTGGAACAATAGAACATGAGTATTTCTTCGATTCTCTTTGTGTAGTTAGTCCACTTTGGGTAGGTACGATAGCTGTACATCCGGCACCGATCGGACGTTCGTGTTTTACTCGTTATGAGAGGGTACGCCAAACATGACACGCAACAAGGGATTGCGTCCGAGACTATAGCGTTCCCCCATCTAGTAGTATTGGGACCTAAGAAGTCAAAGAAAGTTGGCAGATCCGGCAGAAATGGAGGTGGGTCAGAGGGCCGGCTGACTTCTGGACGTGTCTTGGTTCGTCGACTGCGCGTGTGTGCCAAGCCAACTACAGCCCTCTTTCAGGCGTCGACGGTCTCCTACCTGTTGCGCGAGGACAACAAGACGGTCGCCTTGCACTGGGTGGTCAAAGAATTCAAGCGGCTTTGCGAGGACGGCCGGTGTTACCCAGGGACGTCCTTCTTTAGCCAGCGCTTCACTCTGGAGAACGGCACCGCCTGGACGGTCGAGCTGTTCCCGAAAGGCGACTTGGGCGCCAACGGTGGCTACGCCTCCCTCTACCTGCACCTGGTCGAAGACGGGCGCGCCGAGAGGCCAGAATACGCCGCGAGGAAGTTCTACTTCTCTTTCGTAGTGGAGAGGACCCCTGGCGACGACGTCGTCGTGCCCGTTTGGGAGAAGGGCCAGGCGCTGTTTTCGAAGGACGACGGCCCCACCACCGACAACATGTACTGCTGGGGCGGCTACAACACCATCCGCGTCTCTAAGCTGCTGACGCCGGAGAACAGCGGCGGCTGCCTGAAGGAAGACGGCAGTCTGCACCTCAAGTGCCTCATCCAATTTCCAGACGAGCGCGAGGAAGGCATCAGCCCAGCCAGGAGCGAGACTGCCCAGAAGGTCGCCGAACTCTGCTCGTCCAACGAAGGGAGCGACTTCGTCATCGTTAGCCCAGGAGGCCGCGAGCACAAGGTGCGCAGTGCACGGCGTGCAGATTGCACAGTACCTAGTTGAGTTGCCATATCAGTCTCTCTTCAAACCTGCAGTTTCCAACATCTCTTGGTGGAACCCTCGTGGCGAGCTGACCTTACATCGTCGCACTATTTCCAGTGCTGAACCAGCGCACAACTAGCCCTCTGCTCATTCCAGGTGCATCGGCTGATTCTGCAGCTGATGTCGCCCGTGTTCAAGGCCATGCTCGAGTCTGACATGGAGGAGAGGACGTCGGGTCGTCTGGTCATTGGCAAAGGATGCGGACACGGGCGAGGAGTACAGCGAGAGGGCCGTGGGAGCGCTCGTACACTACATGTACACGTCAGTCATTGAGACGGGCTGCCTCGACCACTTCGAGGATCTCGTCAGGCTCTTCCGACTCGCTCACCAGTCAGTGGGTAATGGATGGCCTGCCTTCTGCCTATGCGTAGCGTAGGTGCTGTTTACCGATTCACTGCATCTTGGACACAGCGCAGCCCAGAGTCTCGTGAAAGAACCACCCAAAATTCCAGATTGATCGGCCCAGCCAATCTTCTTCAGTTAACCAACAGAGTTGCAGCACCCACGGTGGGACATCCTGTACACTCATTAGCAAAGCAAAGTTTATCGCGCAGAGCACGCCATCCACAAACACTAATGAATTCATCACGCTGCGCAGAAGGCTTTCTCAAATCGCTCCTGTATACTGTCCATTGCTGTGCGGCTGCCTAACGTCCACCTTCCTCCTCCAGCTACCAGATGCCGAGGCTGGCCGAGCGCTGCGAGTGGGAGCTGTCTGAGCGCGTGACGGTCGAGAACCTGCTGGTCTGTCTGGAGCTGCTGCAGCTGCACGAGGAGCTGGCCGAGTTCAAGTCGGCCGTCCACGCGGCCATCGCCGAGAACCTCGACCGGCTGCACAAGACCGGCCTGGACAAGGAGATCGCCCGCCGCTTCACCGACCACTACTGCGACGCCGTCCACGACTGGGCCAACGACGGGAAGGAAGAAGAAGAAGGAGAAGACGTTGAGCAAGGGTGACGGACTAACGCGGGCGCAACCGATGAGTTAGTGTTCTATTCTCGGCTGACGCGATCTGTTGTGACCTTCCATGGAATTAGGCCGCCGGTCTGCGGCAACTGCCGCAGTGTTGGCAGCTATTGGGTGCTAGTGTCGGCCTGTTTAATGAAATTTGAAACATGTCGAAGAGCGTCCCATATTGTCAACTTCTCAGCGTACATACGTACCACTAGGTACAAACTAGCTATCAGCGCGAATGATTATAACGAACTGGCGAATGATAGTTCGTTCGAAGCTTTTTGGCACTCCTCCCCTCCAAAAGGGAGGAGTGCTATAGTGATGGTGCGGATTCTGTGTAAATTGGAACGCTCATAAGTCGGGCTAGCGTTGGCCGATCGGGGCGGATTTTTTTTTGTTCAATAGGTCTCTGGATGGAAAAACCTGCATCGAAGGTCACGACTTCCGTGCGGGA
>JASAMZ010008015.1:0-24574 GCA_030248115.1 Linhomoeus sp. GSCO2_2 | reverse complement strand
GGTTGACCAAATATATATATAGCGCCGCAGGCAATACCGCCCCCCCCCCCCCCCCACCCGATTATACACCTACCGGCAGCCTATTAAACCATTCTCAGCCATCCTCATCTCCAGGCCATTGGAGATTGTGTGGGAGAAGGGGGGGCCTCGGCCCGGGTGTGGCATACGGACTTAAACTTCTGGGAGTCCCTATAGCCCAACGTTACCGACTGGATGTGGGCTGTGGTCTTGGTCGTCTACTTGTCTGTGTACTACGACCCCATGGGAGGAGACAAGGACACCAGGGACACACTGGAGTGCAGAAAGTGGGTTTCTTGAGGGGGGGGGGGGGGGGTTCGGGGGGCGAATCTTTGTGACCGTACTTGTAGAGCGCCAACCGGCGAAGGAGGATTTGACTTGACGTACTTAGGGGTTAGAAGAGTTGGAAGACAAGAGGGGGTTTGAAGGATTTTACATGACTAACTTTCTGTAGCAACTGCTGCTCAATAGCGAAATCTTTTGTGAAGAATTGCAAAATACGTCCATTCAAGGAGTGCGGAAATCGGTCAGTTCTACGCATTTTATGCGTATGAGTAGGTAAAATGCAATGTCGCAAACGAAAGTTTTTTTATTTAGGCAAAATGTTTCCATTTCTATGGGAGAAGGTGGTTAGAGGATGATATTGGGGGGGCCACCATCCCACCCTTCACTACACTTACGTTTCCAAGTCGTGTGGAAATACAAAATTTCTCCATTCCTTTCCCAGAGAAGACAAGGCGGAGAAGGAGGGGGCGGAGTCGGTGTTCCGCGACAAGAGAAGCGCCAGACCGCGAACGGCGGCCAGGAAGCGACGACGATCGGAGAGCGACCTGCCCAACAGTCTTATCAGGGACCGATTCGCCCTATTTGAGAAACACACCAAGGGACTGGGCAGAAAGGTGCGTGACTTATATAGGAAAGGGAAAGAGGGAGGAAGGGAGGGGGCAGGGGGGGGAGGCAGAAAGGGATCAATACTCGAGGGTGTATCGAGGGAGGAGGAAGGGGGTGAAAACTAAGGTAGGGATAGGGGAAAGGGCCGTGACAGGAGGGTAGGGAGGTAGTACAGGAGCGAGGGAGGGAGAGAAGGAGACCCCCCCCCCCCAGTCCCATTCAGCTTTCAATGAACCAAGCGCTGCGTATTTATAATTCTGAGCCGTGATGACGCCCACTCTCCCTCCACACACGAGCTAACTTTCCACACTCATTACAGCTTCTGGAGCGTCAGGGCTGGGCGGGGGAGGGCAGCGGCCTGGGTACCTCCCAACGTCAGGGACGTCCCTACCCCGTAGCGCTGGACGTCGAATTGGACTCGCAGCTGGCCAATCAGCGCCGAGGGCTGGGCTACCGGGGCGAGAAGCTGTTGAGACCGGGTATCACTGCCCGGAATCCACAGCAACGGGCAAGAACCCGGGCGGAGAGGAGCGACCCCGAGTACCCCATCAGCACGGCCTTTGACGACCCACTTGAGACGGACCCGCCCACCCCGCTGCTGAGACGCAAGCTGCCCACTTGGACCAAGCACCGGTGATACACACATACTGTTGCGATTCTGTACACAATTGGAGTGATGCAGAGCGTGTTTGGAGAGGTGTACTACCTTGTGCGCATTCCCAAACTTGGCTACCGCCGCCAGAAAGCGATTCTACAGATGTCGCTTGCTCGTTTACACCGGCCCGTCTATTCTCATCACTAGACAGACGTTCTACAGAAGCAGCACTCAATCAGTCACGGGCACTGTCTGTCTACCAATCCTGCGTAGTATCGTAACACACGCGTCTAGGTACACGCTATGACGTTGAATACCGGTCCCACTGAGGTAAGTATCCCATGTCTCGTGATCCCTTTCCTATCTCCTTCCTTCCGGACTCGTACTAGCTCATGGGGGTGAGTGGGACGTCTTCTATATCGGTAACAGGAGTGGTAGCCTTGAAGGCGGCTTTGGTCGTCAAAGCCTGCTGCTGCTCTCTGACGGCTGCGGCCATTTCTTCGTCAGCCATGGTCATCTGTTGGCGCTCCTTGATCTGGACCTTGGCCAGACGCCAATTGGGCACCCGGTCCCGCACGAGGTGCGAGGCGTGCGTGTGCGGCAGTCGAGGGTGGCGGTTGGCCCAGAAGCGGTCCTGAACGAAGCTTCTGACTATGCAGTTGTCAGCAAGACACACAGACGCTGGTGAGCGCACTACGCACCTTGACGAGAGGGGGCCTCTGTTGGTGGAGCTCGTCGACGATCATGGCGGCCACGTGAACGTTGCGGTCGAGCACGAAGTTCATGTCGAAGTCCTCGTCGCCCTCGCCGAAGGGACAGCGCAGCTCCTCCCCAACCTTCAGCCAGCCTGCGGACGCGACACGAGAGAAGGGTGGAGATGTACATAGTCTGTACGGCTGGTGCTACTTCACATACACCCACCGATGTAGAAGATGAACTCGAGCGAGGTGAAGAGGGGGAAGTAGAGGTCGATGTCCCCAATCTGCTTCTCCGGGTCCTCAGGGTCCATGAGCGACTGGCGCCCGATGAGGCAGAAGAAGAAGTAGCCGTAGGTCGCCACTGTCACCACCTGCATTGATTTAGAATATGTTGTCCAATTCCGTCGAAGCCTTCATGCCAAAAGCAAGGTACGCGCACGTAAACGCATTCACACGACCTGGGTGTAGACGAGAGGTATACTGATCCAGTCGAAGATGGTCAGGGTCGCCGCCGTCGCCCGATAGGCGTAGAGTTCGTCGACCATCTTCTGCATGGAGTGGTCGGACAGACGGCCTTCGCGTCGGCACCTGAAGGACGCCAATGTAGGTTATCTATGAATGTGCTGTAGTTTATTTGCGAACTGTGCCAGCAGGTTGATCATCCAGGAGACGGGCAGGAACCAGCGTCCGTAAGTGGACGTCGTCTCCTGGAAGAGCTCGTACTCGGCATCGCTCATCAGGCCCGCCTGAAGCATCACCTTCGACTTGTACTCCATTCAACCTACCGTAGTAGGTACACAGAAGTCTGTTCTCTGGTCACCAGCCTTGACGAGGTGGTAGTTGGTGGGGAAGCGCTTCTTGATCTTCAGACTGATCTCCTTCCAGACGAGCGTGGCCAGCAGGTTGCAATGGCGCGCGAAGGTGCGCCGGATCAGCAGACTGTGCTCGTCTTCGCCCTGCAAATGGATTGGCCAACGATCGTTCGGTGCATTAAAAGCTACTTTACGGTAGCCTTACATCTATGTTGGCGGCGACGAAGAGGAGGAACTTGTCGGGCCAGGAGACCTGGTTGAGCTGCTGCCACCAGCGGCTGACGACGCTGCTGACGTAGAAGCCGAGCAGGAAGGTCACCGGTATGATCATGGTCCACTTGGCGAAGGTCTGCACCACGCGCTCGAACACCCGCTGCTCGTCCGGGCCCAACGCTGCGAATGCGTGGGGGGGGGGGGTAGGAAAGAATGCCAAGCACCTACGGTATTCCTACAACTACTCAAGGCGCGCAGTCACTCTTACCGAAGCGGTAGGGCAGGTTGAGGGCGAAGTAAAGAACGAGAAAGATGACCAGCTGCTGCAGGGTGTACTTCCAGACGCTGCCGTGCCAGCGGAGCAGCAGGCGCAGGAAGGACTTGTCACCGTAGGTCACCGTCATGCTGTCCTCGGTAGAATACTGCCTGGATCGCCTCTTGAAGTGAAACTGCCGAGTTAGCGCGTGACGGGAGGTTGTAGTGAAGCAAACGACAGTAGGTAGTTTTCGAGGAACACTGTTCGTCTAGCAGTCCTTTCCTACTTCTCCATTCGCAGCACGATTGTGAAAATCTAATCGCCCAGAAGCACCGACCCACTCACATAGGTATGGACCTAGACAGATGAGGCTTATTCGCGCCGTCACACAAAGACGAGACGAGCAGAGCAATGAGCCGCGCCTTGCGGTTCGCTGAGAATGAGGCGGAGAAATGTGCTAGCGCTGCATGGAACGAACGTCACAGGCGCAAGACAGGCTTGATCAGACAGCTCCCAACGCCCAGCTACATACGCAAGAGGGTGAGGAGGGGTGGGGCAGTTCTCGTCTTTCTCACTCAGTTGCTTCTATTCAAAGCGACATCGGCAGGCGGAAATGTGGCCCGCCCGGGCTCACAAAAGCGTTCGTTCGCCGAACCAGACGTTGGGTTGGAGTGTAACCTAAGACAGCGCCGTTACCCTTGCTAGCTGTAGGGGCTAGTTCTCGGCGGCAGGGATCCACACTTGAGGCAGTGGCCGACCGGAACGACGCTCAAGTGTTTGCTTACCTTCGGGCGCCGGGCTACCTACATACACTTCGTCCAGGCGCCCACAATGTGGAATAGGGACGCGGAAGTAAGTAAGCGTCCCCGTTCCACACAAATCGAGAGCTCCTGTGGCAAGTTTTGAATTTCGAGTGCGTGGATAGGCGCCAGGAATCGTGCCAGTGTGTGGAACTTCTTCCATTGTACACGGTCAGAGATAGACTAATATCGAGGGATTTGACAGTTTCAGTTTACCTAATCCTAATTCGGTACATAGGTTCGTTGACCCATACGTTGGTTCGCTGGGTGTGCGTTCTGGACAGTTCCATTTGTTCGTAGTCGGTTGAAGTCAGCTTCAGCTACACAGACCCACACTTGGTCGACGAGTAAAGCGAACGGAGGTTCAACGATGCGGCAAGAGCGGCACGCTGCGTACTTGACAAAGTACTAACAGTTGTCTGTTGTCTCTTGCGTCTTTGATAGCAAACTCCTAGAGAGGAGGCGCCTAGCGGTGACACAGTCAACGAGGTCAACTACTTCAACAACAATTCACAGTGGAGGGCCGTTAACCGAAAGAGCAGAAAACATGCCTTGACCTTTGCCAATACCATACAATCCCAATTCACAACTACTACAATAACTACTTCATGTCCTCGGCCCTGAAGAGGCGTAGTCTGGCGCCCGCGTAGGGTGTGATGCCCTTGGCGAGGGCGGCGTCGCTCAGCTCCTTGTCCTTCTTGACCTTGTCAATGCCCATCTCCTTCTGCAGGGCCTTCTGCTTCTCCTGCACCTCCTTGACCTTGGCCTCCCAGGCCTCCTTGTTCCTCTCCAGGTCCTCCTGGTTGCGCTTCACCAACTCACTGGGCTCCCCGTAGCTGGGAGGATTCGCCCTGGGATCGTAGCCTGCCAAAATAGTGAAGAGTAACCTTCTCAGTGCAGCAGGAAAGACGGCAAGACGTCCTCTGCTCACCCAGCTTCTCGAGCATAGGGGCGATCTCGGCCATCTTGTCCACCACCTCCTGTGGGAACTGGCCCACCCAGGTAGTCAGCGAGGCCGGATTGACGGGCTTGATCACCTGGTCCGTGCTCATCTCCGCCCTGAATACGCGTATCGTCTTGAACACTAAGTGCATTTTGACAAGGCTGCCTTCATAGGCATGGCTTGAATCTATCTTGAGAGACTGTTGACTTCGGCCTACCTACTGTAACTGTATGTAGCTATGTACAACGCAACGACTTGCACGACAGATGGAAGTTCTGCCCAGTCAGAAGAATTAGCGTCACGTTACTCAGCATAACATGAGTCTACGCACAATGAAAGTGATATCTGCTGTCCGATCATCTGGTGGTGGTTGAGCACAGAGTGGTTCCAGGGCAGGTCCAGGAAGTCGACCACTTTCCGCATGGTCTCCTCAGGCTGCAGCACCAGCTCCTCGTACTTGACCGGAAGGCAGGAGGACTCGCCCACCTTCACGCACTCGTCCCACATGAAGGACATGGCCTGGAAGGAGAAAGTCGATAGAATGCTTCGAAATCGGTTGACCGTTTCCTCCACCCCCCCCCCCCCCCCCCCTCCCCTCCAACTCAGACCTGGTCCCACATGGAGAGACACTGCTTGGGGTTCTTGAGGTCGAAACCAGTGATGGAGACATCGCGCGAGATGATGGAGTGGACGGTCGCCCTGCCGTCGCGCACCATCAGAATCATCTTCGAGTTGGGGAACAGCTCCTTGAGATAGACCGCCGATCTCAGCGTGAAGGGGTCCTTGTTGCAGAGGCGCTGCGACTGCCGACCGTGCTTGAGGATGATCTAAAATGAGGCAGCAACATTGTTAATGATGTCCCGGTGGTATAGCATCACGTTCACGATCAAGCGAGTACCTCGAGTATGAAGGCTGAGACGGCGGCGTCCAGAGTGGCGTCGTTGAGGTTGGCTTGCTGCAGGCGCTTGCTCTGGATCTTGTGCTCGCGCCAAACGTGCCGCATGCCCAGGATTCGCGGGATGACGTGCGTTTCCTCGCCGCTGCGCATAAATTTGTCTTCGCTGCAGTACTCTGGTGTGAACCCTCTTCACCCTCTCACCATCTGACGAGCGGGTGGGCGTCTAGCATGGCGCGCATGAGTGTGGTGCCGCTGCGCGGCACGCCTCCGATGAAGATGATGGGCAGCAGGTGGTTGCCGCTGTCTCTGTAGGAGGGGAACATGTCCCCCAGATGGCTGCTGTCCCGCTGGGCGCCGTAGTTGGGCACCGGGTAGGCCATGGAGTCAGCCCCACTCTCCAGCTCCCTGGAGCACCGCAGGCCGAACAGTGCGTAGGCAATGAAGGCAAGACAGAGAAGGCAGCAGAGCAGGACCAGGGAATTGGCCGTCCCCAGTTGACGACGACCCATCCTTGCAGAGAACGAGCAGCGGTCGCCTTGGCTTGGTGTGTCGTACAGAGCAACCCTACCTACGTAATGCACTCTGAGACACTAGAAGGGAGGACAAACGAGGCTGTTACAACAGTAGCGCCGCAACGAGGAGGCAGGTTTCTGTCAGTCTATCTTTTTACGCGACGACTCTACTCTATGCCACCCAGCAACCGCTAGTTTAAACTGCGCTGGAAAAATTCACGATGAGCGCAGCAGCGACTGTTACAGCGGGTTCTTTCAGTCGAAATTCGTACGATTCAGCCATGTACGAAACCGGGCGTGGAATTGTACCTACAGTACATGTGCATCTAGCGTGATGACCGTGCAGCGCGAAAGACGCTGTCAAGTTGCGGTTGTTGGTCACAGTTGTACTGTGAACGATGTGCAGTGCGTCCATCTGATCTTTTCATTATGCCACTTCGGCACTAACTGAGCTTCGTCATTTGTGCGGTGCTTTGCCTACCTTAGCTGAGTGATTGTTTCATTTACTGCAAGCGAGACGACTGAACCAGCCCAGACAGACAGACAGTCGACCGTGACGTTTCAAGCCGACGCGAGGCCTGTCACTTGCATGCCGCGGGCCGCCACGATCATGTGTCTGCTGACATATGTTCTAGGGGTTCTTGCCCGGTAGTCGGCGACAGAAGCACGTTCACGTAAGAAAGTGTCGATGTTGGTGTGGCGATGGGGGTTGGGTGGCTAAATTCGTTCCGCCTCTGTTCTGCTTCCTATTCGGGAGACTCGCCTTTCGATCTTTTCCGCCGGTCGGCCGCCCCCGCCGCCTTTCAATCACGAGTCAATTGAGTTTGGTCGACGACGCGGCGGTCGGCCGCCGTCGTCGCCTCGGGCCGACTAGCCAACTTTCCCTCTTCCGAACACCGCCACACACCGCGCCCCGAAACTCGGGGACTGAAGGGAAGCCAGAGCCGCTCTAACACTGGCGAAAGAAGAAGAAGAAAGAACAGAAAGGGCTACAGCGGCTCGTCAGGACGCCGATCGTCGAAGGGGCGAGCTAGTCGGCCAGCGCAATGAGGGTCAATGAGGTGCGTCGCTCAGTAGACAGTCGCCTCTTCCTTTGTCAACAGCCACAAAAGCGGTCGGTCGGAGAAAACAAGTCGCCCTTTCTAGAGTAGAGCGAACTTCTGGGTTCAATTTTGCGAGTGAAGTTTTGTGGGTGGGCAGTTTTGTGGGTGGGCAGGCAGTGTGCCTAGCTGCCTACTGCCGACAATGCTACCCTTCGGAATATCACTTTACAACCGATTACCTTTGAGGAAACACAGTTTTCCTATCGCCAGGCTAAAGCTAGCAAGGATATGATCATACCCTCACTGTTGGAAGAAAACAACGGGAGTAGCTGTAGAGTATAGTGCAGTGTACAACATACGGGCATAAGCCCGCCGGTTTACACTGTTCCAACTGAAAGACTTGGACAGATATACAATGTGGTTCAAATGTGCTTAGTTTGCTTGCTTGGGCACAGTCTTTTCCTGCGCTGCTACCTCATCGCGTTGTCCACTCCGCTTGCAGAGAATGACTGCTGGGGCGGCCGGCTGCCAGTCCGGCTACTACTGGGCGTCCCTTCCTGAGAACTCCACTCTCTTCCTGGAGCTTCTGGAGTCCTTTTCCGTGAGCTACGGTCGCGTCCATCCCTACGTTGCCAGCCTGCTCTGCTTCTTCGGTCTGCAGTTCAACCTGATAAATCTGGCGGTGCTGAGTCGGCCGGCCATGCGCAGCCCTGTCAACGTCCTACTCTGCGCCATCGCCCTATGCGACGCCGTGGTGAGTCGCTCACTGGCCTGGAACCACCGTGTTAGACGAACTGACTGACTGACGCGATTCGATTAGTAGATGCGCCCACGTGGTTACCTATGTACATGTAGTAAGACTAGTACAGAGCATTGTGTATTTGGCGATCTTTCGTCGGCCAGTTGAAGGTGGGACGCCGACGATATGACCGTCAGCCATGTGAGCGCACAAAACTGTGATGCAGCGGCACTACAGTCTCAGAGATGCGTAGAGTCACCAATAATGTCAGATTGGCAATTTCAGTTTGAATGGGATGTCTGGCCCAGGGGGGGGGCGCACTTCCTCGGCTGCAGTTGATTTTGGACAGGGCAAAAATGTGCCACCCCCGCCAATTTCGCGCCGGTAGGAATTTTTTGTGGGACCTTTTGACATATATGTAAAAAAGGTCGAAATTTCATATTCCGGCGTTATTTTCACTCTAGCGCGTCACAATTTTTGAGTTTTCGCCGAAAAACCGGAAAATCGAAAATTTCGCCGTTTTTGGCGCACTTTTCAAAGGCTTATATCTCGAGATTGGGACCAGCTAAAGCGATGCGGTTTCTTTTCGCGAATTGCCCGTTGTCAGTTCTACAACTTTGTTTAAGATCGCTTCCTCCTATCTTGTACCGTTCTTGCGCAATAAGTTGCTCTTCCGTCCGAAACCCGTTTTTCGAGCGATTTTTTTTCCAAATTTTTTTTCTTTCCGGCGCCGTATCTCGCCAACGAGAAACGATTGGGGGTCGGTCGCGGCGGCGATTGAAAGCCCAAAGTGTCCTCTACTAAACGCCACAAGAACCGGCCCTCCAGCCTGTACACACACCGACATCGAGATTTTAAAGCTGTCGCTAGTCGGCGACTAGGCGCCGGCGGCCATTTTACAAAAATGTCCATAAAAAACGAACAAAAGCGAAATTCAAAAATCCGTCAGACAGAAAGTTGCCCAACTCATAGGTGATGCCTACTGCCAAGTGGCGTCCAGAAATTCAAAATTTTGGAGGTGGCACACGGAGCGAGTTTGAAAATTTCGCCATGCGCCGCCGCACGGGGAGAGAAGGCTACTTTATAAAAACTATAAATAAAAGCTATAGTAAAAAATAAAACCAAATGTAAATCAGCAAACTATGTCGCTTCTTTTGATTTTACCAGTCTGTTTACAACCTTTGAACATGACACTGTCAAGAAGGAGTTATACAACCTTACTGATTTTCTGTTCAGAAATGGTAATCATGAGTATGTCGCTATTGGATATAAAGAAGCATTTTATACCAAGGAAAAGAAAGGAAATTTTCTTTCTTTTACTAAAACCGATATCAAAGAACTGATTGACTTCGTTCTCAAAGAATCATATGCAACATATAGCCACTACATCTTCAAACAGACAAAAGGAATTCCAATGGGTTCAAGTTGTTCTCCAATGTTAGCGGACCTAACATTATCAGCCATCGAGTATCGATACTTCGCATGCAGTGAAAATAGCCACAAGCTAAGACACATCATACTTGCTGCAAGGTACATTGATGACCTGGTAGTCTTTGCAAAAGAACCTTATGACTTTACTGCTCTATTCACTGACATGTACCCATCTTCTTTAACTTTCAAAAGAACCAATCAAAGTGACAACTCCTGTCCATACCTAGATTTAAACATCACCCTCTCCCCACTACTCATTAGTCTATATGACAAAACTGACGATTTCCCTTTTACAGTGCAGAAGTTTTTGTATTCTGACTCAAATGTTCATAGTAGTTTAGGAACTCGTGTATATTTTGCACAGTTAATTAGAATAGCTAGAATATGTGACAAATCAGATGATTTCCTGAATAGATGCTCAAATCTGACAAAAACATTTCTAAACCATGGCTTTCAGAAAACTACTTTGGTTGGAACTTTTCTTTCATTCAGTAGATCGAACATGCTACTTTTAGCCAAATACAGCATCTGCAACAATCATCATATAAACCAAATTGTAACTCAATTACTAAAATGATCTTCATATAGACAAAATAAATTTAGATTTAGATTGTTATCTCGATTCTCTATGTTTATCTTTGCCAATTATTTGATGCGCACGTTCTAAAGCTACCCACGCCACCCCCTACTGCTGCTGCTCATCTAGATTGTGTCTCCACTTGCGTCCCTCCAACCTAGACCATTCATTCATTCCAGCGACGTTTGCTGGACGCCTACTTGCCTGAGTGTGTCGTGCACATTGCGTATCGCGGTCGCTGCTAAGATACCCCAAACCCTCTTTGGTTGCACGCGTCCCCGTAGATCCGCGCCGCTCTGGGTTCCCAACTGAAGAGGCGTGGCCCAGAGCTATGGTAATTGGTGATCGTGTCTTGAGAATACACGCCGAAACACGGCACCAAATGTCTTGCTTTAGTTCCAGTAATTGCTTTTGTTGAAACGCGGCTTGTATTTGACGTTGCGATTGACGTCAAAACCTGAGAAATGTCAGCGCTTTTATCGTGCGTTTGTGTTCTCTTTCCCTTTTCGCTCTATTGTATTTCGCGATATCAATACACTTGACTAGTCGTTTCAATAATTTGGATCACGATTCCTGGCGCCGCATATGTCATACGGCTTCAACGCTAAGTCACACTATAGAACCTAGGTAGGTTAATAATCGACCCTAGTACTAGCGCCGCCCGGCGTTTGTATCCCGCAGCGTAAGCGCTCAAAGTTGACAATTCTCACTAGGCCGGCGAGCCAACGGCGCGTAGATCGCAAAATTTTAAATTCTTACGATTTTGACGAAATTTTAACACGTTATAGAACTCGACGAGGCGCATCCAACGCAAGTTACCGTTAGTCGCTACGATGCACCGTTTCCGAGTTATGGCGTGTCAAAGTTTGCGCGGCTTCACCATAGGGCTCATAGGACCAAAATTGGCTTTCCGTCCGTATTTTCCGCCAGATCCAGCACTGGCTTCATAATCTTTTGGCGTTCGTTAGGAAAGACTACTGTCTAAACAAACGTGCCGAAATATGTCGCAGTCAGCCTTGTGGCTTACAGAAAATACGGACGGAAAGCCAATTTTGGTCCTATGAGCCCTATGGTGAAGCCGCACAAACTTTGACACGCCATAACTCGGAAACGGTGCATCGTAGCGACTAGCGGTAACTTGCGTTGGATGCGCCTCGTCGAGTTCTATAACGGGTTAAAATTTCGTCAAAATCGGAAGAATTTAAAATTTTGCGATCTACGCGTCGTTGGCTCGCCGGCCTAGTGAGAATTGTCAACTTTGAGCGCTTACGCTGCGGGATACAAACGCCGGGCGGCGCTAGTACTAGGGTCGATTATTAACCTACCTAGGTTCTATAATGTGACTTAGCGTTGAAGCCGTATGACGTATGTGGCGCCAGGAATCGTGATCCAAAGTAGCCTTCTCTCCCCGAGCGGCGGCGCATGGCGCTATTTTCAAACTCGCTCCGTGTGCCACCTCCACAATTTTCAATTTCTGGATGCCACTTGGCAGTAGGCATCACCTATGAGTTGGGCAACTTTCTGTCAGACGGATTTTTGAATTTCGCTTTTGTTCGTTTTTGGCACTCCGCTTTGCAAAAGCAGGAGTGCTATAGGGGGCGTCGGATTGAACAGAATCATCTTAACAGCTTTTCTCGCGCTACACAAACCGGATCGCCAAGCGGTTTTTTGCGTTAGATAGGTTGAGTCGACGCGCAGGGTGGACAAGAAACTAGAAAATTCCGGTAGTGGAAGAATTTTGCGAAAATTCAAAAATTCAAATTTTTACTAAGTAAAAAAAAGTCAGGACGCCATAACTTTCGCAAAAGTGAGTCGATTTTGGTGATTTTTGGATATGTTGTAGGCCTTTGGGTCCTCTTCATCCCCAGACCAAAACGGGCTCCCTAGGTGGTCCGACGCTGGAGTACGGTAGAAAATTTGAATTTTCAAATTTTTTTCGGCCCTGTAAAAAATCGTAACTCGAGTTTACGACGGTGGATTCTCGCAAACTCTTCGATCCGGCCTAGACAATTGTATGACCTTTCGATCGAGACCATAACCGCCGAGATCGGCTATGTCGTTCGGGAGATACGAGGTGGCAAAAGTGACGGGTCCCGAGCGGAAAATTCGGATTTTCGACTTTGAGTGGATTTTTGGGCTGGAAAGCGTGCCTTTAGCGGTAAATTGATACTCGCAACGTGTTCTACGTCAAAAGTTGGTCTAGACGAAGTGTCTTGACCACTTTGAGGTACCGTACCCTGGCCGCGCCGATTTTTTGAATCCCGGGGTCAAATTTTCGAAATTGAGTTTTCATTTGTTTCGGGGGTTTTCGACGATGCTGAACACGAATCCGGTGTTTGTTTTGCGATTTGGGATGTCTTTACGCTGACTTCGGCGCCCGGCCGGCCAAAAACTGGGTCCCGGGGTCGAATTTTCAAAATTGAGTCGACAGTTGTTTCTTATGGTATTCGGCAGTGCTGAACGCGAATCCAGCGTTCATTTTGCGATTTAGGCTTCCTTTAGCCTGCTTTGGGCGTCAGAACACGTCCTAAACACGCCCAAACTTGTCCGAACATGTTCAAACTTGTCCAAATATGTCCAAACATGTTCAAACTTGTCCAAATAAGTCCAAACATGTTCAGACATGTCCAAACACATTCAAACACGTCTGCTTTGCTTCGGAACAAGCGGAGTGCCACCCTGAAGGTCCCCTTCAGCGTTCAACTAGTTTATGGACATTTTTGTAAAATGGCCGCCGGCGCCTAGTCGCCGACTAGCGACAGCTTTAAAATCTCGATGTCGGTGTGTGTACAGGGTGGAGGGCCGGTTCTTGCGGCGTTTAGTAGAGGACACTTTGGGCTTTCAATCGCCGCCTCGACCGACCCCCAATCGTTTCTCGTTGGCAAGATACGGCGCCGGAAAGAAAAAAAAATTTGGAAAAAAAAATCGCTCGAAAAACGGGTTTCGGACAGAAGAGCAACTTATTGCGCAAGAACGGTACAAGATAGGAGGAAGCGATCTTAAATAAAGTTGTAGAACTGACAACGGGCAATTCGCGAAAAGAAACCGCATCGCTTTAGCTGGTCCCAATCTCGAGATATAAGCCTTTGAAAAGTGCGCCAAAAACGGCGAAATTTTCGATTTTCCGGTTATTCGCCGAAAACTCAAAAATTGTGACGCGCTAGAGTGAAAATAACGCCGGAATATGAAATTTCGACCTTTTTTACATATATGTCAAAAGGTCCCACAAAAAAATTCCTACCGGCGCGAAATCGGCGGGGGTGGCACATTTTTGCCCTGTCCAAAATCAACTGCAGCCGAGGAAGTGCGCCCCCCCCCCCCCCCCCCCCTGGTCTGGCCACACGCTTTACGTATGGCATTCCTGGTAGTATGAAACTCCTTGCAGGTGATGTTGACGACGCTGGTGTTCGTGGTCCACTTCATGGTGCTGGCCGACTGGCGCTGCTCCTCGGCCGACTTTTCCCGGGGCTGGGCCCTCTTCCAGCTGCTCCATGCCCACTCGAGCGTGATCTTCCACAGCGCCAGTCTCTGGATCACCGTCATGCTGGCCGAGATACGCGTCATGACCATCGGAAGGGCCACGCGCGTGGGCAGGAGGGCGGCGGTCCGACAGCCGACGGCTCTGATAGTCTGCGTCGTCTGCCTGGCCCTGGTGGTGCTGGTCAACGTGCCCAACTTCCTCAGCTTCCACGTCGGCCGCTTCCTCGCCCACCCCGACCAGGGATGCATGGCCGTGGCGCCTGCCGACGAGTGAGTTAGACGCCAAGTGGGACGCCCGGAGAATACTATGAGAATAGCATACAGCGGTCACGTTGTCGTTTTCAGCGACTTCAATGGCTCCACCGCTGCCCTGATTCTATCGCAGCTTCTTCCCGAGAACTCGAGCGCCACCGCACCGCAGTTCATCTACTCGGTGATCCCGAAGCTGGACGACTGTCTTCTGCTCAAGCTGACCTTCTGGTCCAACGGGATGGCATTCAAGCTGGTTCCCTGCGCCCTCTTGACCATCTTCATTGGGGTGCTGCTGAAACTGGTCAACAAGCTGAGGACCAAGCGCAAGGCGTTGGCCTTGATCATGCGCAAGAGGAGCTTGCCCGTGGACCACACCACGCCCATGCTGATCACCGTATGCTCCCCTCCCCTCGCCCTCTCTCCCTCCTCCCTCCTCTCTCTCCCTCCCACCCACGCCTTTACAGGTGCTGACGATCTTTCTTGTGGCCGAACTACCGCAGGGTCTAATGTTGGTTTTGACGGCCGTGTTCAAGAGCGACCAGTTCCGCACAAAGGTCTACTACCCGCTCGGGGACATCATGGATCTCCTCTCCTTGCTCAACTCTGCCATCAACTTCGTCATCTACTGTTCCATGAGTCGACAATTTCGAAGAGCCTTTGCCCAGGTGTGTGTGCGCCGCCCGTCTCAATGACGCTAGCACAGCTGTCGTACAGTTGTCCATTTCGTATATCATTTCCATCGCTTCTATAGCTCCTACCAGCGTGGTGTCGTCGCACCGCAGGGGAGACTACACGCCAGCTGCCCGCCACCACGCGGCCGGCTGAGTCGCGCGACTGGGCCACCTTCTTGGACCCTCGCCGTCCCTCAGACATGCCAGTGCCCGCCGTTCTTCTCATGCGCGCCGGCGGCCCGCACTCTGGAGGGGAGAGCAGCATGTGCGCCTCTGGAGAAGCCGTCCTGAAGAAGACGTCCAGCTCGCGACTCCAGCTCCAGAGTAGGCAGCTGCGCTTCAGTGGACTGGGCGCCAGCGCCAGTCAGAGCAAGCTGTCGCGACGTCGGCGCGCCTTGGGCCAGTTCAAGTCCTGTAGATTGAATCCCACTCCTCCAGTTGGGAGGAAGCCGAAGACGGCCAGCTTCCGTCGGGGTCGCTCTATGAGGACGCCGGCGGCGGCGCCCTTCCCCTCTCTGCGGGAGGTCTCCCGGGAGGAGAGCACCTCCCTTTCGCAGCAGCACAACCTGAACGTCCACGCGATTGTTCCCGAGATGGAAGAGAAGCTGATGAACGGCGTGAGGCAGCTAGAGAGCTACTGGCGGCACGAGGTCCAGCTCAAGGTGTCCGAGTCACTCATGTCGCTGGAGCTGCAGCAGCCACCGACGCCGACCGCTGAGAGTGGCGACGACGGCGGCGGCAGTGATAGGAAGCGCAGCGACGCTACCAGCTTCCAACCGCCGGCCTCCGTCAACCAATACAGACGCCGACGATTTTCCACCTGTGAGTGAGAGTGGTCGAAACTATGGATTGGTGACGTTCCCTTCTAGGAAGGCGACCGTTCTTTGTCATCCCGTTGTCGTACTGTCATCCTTCATGATTGTGCAACGTCACAAGTCACAGCGACATTCGAATGCCATCAACACTGGCCCTGACCAATTGGCAGGTGACAACACTGACATGATTATACGAAGAAGGAGCAATGCTTGAAGGTGCCATCGACCCACAGTAGTGTGGTGACAGTCGACTGTTCTGAGACTAAAATCTGGGGTTATCACATTCACAACCCCGTGCGCTGGTAGAGGTCTCCCGTGTCATCGGAGACAGCAATGGCCAAGAAGTGGTCCGGTGTGGTCTTAGGGGTTGCTTCGCAAAACGACGTGCGCTTCAGACTGTATGTGTAGAGCATACAGCGATAATTCTACGCTATGTATTGTTTAGTTACCGAAACGTATGCTGCAGAGTGAATGAGTGGGGTGTTTGCGAAGCAACCACTTGATGCAGGGCGCAGGTGGCGCTCGTCGGCGAGAAGCTGAAGCTGAGGCAGAACCAGCTCCGTCGGCAGCGCCACATGCACTCAAGCAGGCGGGAGACGCCCTCCACATTGCTGTAGACCGGATAGACAAGGACTCGGCCCGACCCCACCCGACTGAAGACGGTCACGCGGCTGTCTTAATGAAGCAAGGGAAGATCACAGATTACCTGCGGTGAAGGTTGCTACTCCGACAACTACCTACTCGTACATCGATCATTCTGGTTGTTTGCTGGTTCCACAACAACGGCCCACCGTATTGGCAAACAGACGAACGAGGTTCGTTTGGGCCAACGTCGTTGATGAGGTTGTAGCGATCGTCCACCAGCGTCGCGTAGTTTTCTTCATCGTTCTCGGAAGTGTCGACGTCTTGAAAGCCCCAGGCGGCGCCACTATGTAATGAATTTTTTCGCCGCCCCCCAGGGCGGCGAGTATATATACGGACGCTATTGTCCGTTCGTTCCTCTGTGTGTAAGTACGGAAAAACTAGACGTGACGGTTAGTGCCACCCAATGGAGTCGAATGCGCTGAGTAACGTGCCGTTGTCCGTTTCTGTTGCTAATTTCGCTATTTCGAGATATTTACAATTAAAATATGAAAATGTCAAAAATGACACTTTTATTTACAAGTCGTATCGGCAAAGTTTTTGCTGAAATGGAAAGGGCATACTACGCGATGAATTTGTGACATAGTTTCGGATTTTGGAATTCACGAAATTAGGGATGTTTTCAAGGTTTTTGTCAAAATTCCCAAATTTCGACAATTTCAAACAGCTTAAATTTCAAAACTTCTTTGCACGGATGTATCGAACATAGTCTGCCAAGTATTTAGCAAATAGCTTTAGCGAATATAATTAACGAAATTAGGAATATTTTTAAGCTTTTTGTCAAAATTCCCAAATTTCGACAATTTCAAACAGCCTAAATTTCAAAACTTCTTTGCACGGATGTATCGAGCATAGTCTGCCAAGTATTTATCAAATAGTTTCGGGTTTTATAATTAACGAAATTAGGGATATTTTCAAGGGTTTTGTCAAAATTCCCAAATTTCGACAAATTCAAACAGATTAAATTTCAAAACTTCTTTGCACGGATGTATCGAGCATAGTCTGCCAAGTATTTATCAAATGGTTTCAGATTTTATAATTAACAAAATTAGGGATATTTTCAAGGGTTTTGTCAAAATTCCCAAATTTCGACAAATTCAAACAGCTTAAATTTCAAAACTTCTTTGCACGGATGTATCGAGCATAGTCTATCAAGTATTTAGCAAATAGTTTCAGATTTTATAATTAACGAAATTAGGGTTATTTTTAATGGTTTTGTCAAAATTCCCAAATTTCGACAAATTCAAACAGCTTAAATTTCAAAACTTCTTTGCACGGATGTATCGAGCATAGTCAGCCAAGTATTTAGCAAATAGTTTCAGGTTTTCTAATTAGCGAAATTAGGTATATTTTCAAGGGTTTTGCTAAAATTCCCAAATTTCGACAATTTCGAATAGCTTAAATTTCAGAATGTCTTTGCATGGTTGTGTCGGGCATAGTCTGCCAACTTTTTAGCAAATAGTTCTATATTTCATAACTAACGAATTTAGGGATATTTTCACGGTTTTTTTCAAAATTGCCAAATTTCGACAATTTCAAACAACTTAGAATTCTAAATATCTTTGCGTGGATGAATCGGGCGTAGTATGTCAAGTAATTATACAGCAGTTTCAGATTTTAGAATTCACGAAATTAGGTATATTTTCAAGGTTTGTTTTCAAACATGGCAGATTTCGGCAATTTCAAATGGCTAAAACTTAGCAATATCTTTCCATGGATGTGTCCGGCAACGTATGTTTTTGCCACCTATTCAATCGAAGACGAAACGCGGCAATTCTGTTCACTGTGCGGTTCTGCAATCTACAGCAACGGTACCGTAACCGTCCGCATTTGTGACCCAAAAGAAAAGGGCGTCGTCCCATTTAGACCCTTTTCATTCCAAAGTGAACCTGCGGCGAACATTCCTGATCCATTTATGGATCAGTACCCACCAATGCGCCTTACAGGCATCGATTGCCCAACAATGGCACAAACTTTCTCTGGAAACTCAAGGTAACTGCGGCGATACTCCCCGAAGAAATGCTCAACTTACTATTCTGACACTCTATGGAATATACTCCTCAAATGCACGACACACTATACAATGCCAATCAACCATCATCGGGTACCCAGTTTTTTCGCCCGGCCTCAGCCGGGCGAACCCCTACGAGAGCTTATCGTGCGTGCGTCCGTCCGTCCGTCCGTCCGTTCGTTCGTGCGTCCCGCTCTTAGATCTCAGCGTTGGTAAGTCGTAGGAAGGCGATCTTGGGCTTTATGGATAGCTCTCGACTCACTGGTAATGTCGCTAAGAGACTTCGAAATTCAAAAGTTTGAATTGCGCGCGCTACAGTAACCCGAAGTTCAAAACGGAAAACGGCTGTAACTCGCTCGTCGTAAGTCGTAGAGCGGCGCGCGATAGGTCAACTAGAAGGTCTCGACGTGCTCTTGCGTTTGGCATTAAAACTTTTGTTAATTACGCAAACACGCAACACGAAAAGCGACATTCTCGCGTTTTTAACGCAGAAATCGCTCTAACTCGCTCAGCGTGCGTCGTACGGAGACGATATTGGGTTGGTTGGATAGCTCTCGACTCACTGATCATTTGTTGTTCTATTGGTCGAAACTCAAAAGTTTGAATTTCGTGAGCTACAGTAACCCAAAGGTTTAAAACGCAAAACTTATCTAACTCGCTCGTCTTCCGTCGTAGAGAGACGATCTTGAGTTCGTTGAATAGGTTTCGGCACACTGATAATTCCGTCAGCAGAAGTCAAAATTCAAAAGTTTGAATTGCGCGCGCTACAGTAACCCGAAAGTCCAAAACGCAAAACGGCTCTGACACGCTCGTCTTACGTCGTAGAGCGGCGTGCGATAGGTCAACTAAAAGGTCTCGACGCGCTCTTTCGTTTGGCATTAAAACTTTTGTTAATTACGCAAACACGCAACACGAAAAGCGACATTCTTGCGTTTTTAGCATAGGAATCGCTCTAACTCGCTCAGCGTGCGTCGTAGGTAGAGAGACGATCTTGAGTTGCTGGATAGCTCTTGACTCACTGATCATTTGTTCTTCTATTGGTCGAAACCCAAAAGTTTGAATATCGCGAACTACAGTAACCCAAGGGTTCAAACAGCAAATGGGCCCTAACTCGCTCGTCTTACGTTGTAGAGCGGCATTCGTTCGACCGTTTGAAAGCTTACGTTGAGGCAGTTGTTGAACGGTCATTCCTAAAGAAATACTGCTGTTTTTTTTCGCCCGGCCTCAGCCGGGCGAACCCCTACGAGAGCTTATCGTGCGTGCGTGGGTGGGTGGGTGCGTTCGTCACGCTCTCATATCTCGGCGTTGGTAAGTCGTAGGAAGGCGATCTTGGGCTTTATGGATAGGTCTCGACTTACTGAGAATTGCGCTAAGAGGTTTCGAAATTCAAAAGTTTGAATTGCGCGCGCTACAGTAGCCCGAAGGTTCAAACTGAAAACGGCTATTACTCGCTCGTCTTACGTCGTAGAGCGGCGTGCGATAGGTCAACTAAAAGGTCTCGACGTGCTCTTTCGTTTGGCATTAAAACTTTTGTTAATTACGCAAACACGCAACACGAAAAGCGAAAGTCTCGCGTTTTTAACGCAGAAATCGCTCTAAGTCGCTCAGCGTGCGTCGTACGGAGACGATCTTGGGTTGGTTGGATAGCTTTCGACTCACTGATCATTTGTTCTTCTATTGGCCGAAACTCAAAAGTTTGAATTTCGGGAGCTACAGTAACCCAAAGGTTTAAAACGCAAAACTTATCTAACTCGCTCGTCTTCCGTCATAGAGAGACGATCTTGAGTTTGTTGAATAGGTTTCGGCACACTGATAATTCCGTTAAGAGAAGTCGAAATTCAAAAGTTTGAATTGCGCGCGCTACAGTAACCCGAAAGTCCAAAACGCAAAACGGCTCTAACACGCTCGTCTTACGTCGTAGAGCGGCGTGCGATAGGTTAACTAAAAGGTCTCGACGTGCTCTTTCGTTTGGCATTACAAATTTTGTCAATTACGCAAACACGCACCACGAAAAGCGACATTCTTGCGTTTTTAGCATAGGAATCGCTCTAACTCGCTCAGCGTGCGTCGTAGAGAGACGATCTTGAGTTGCTGGATAGCTCTTGACTCACTGATCATTTGTTCTTCTATTGGTCGAAACTCAAACGTTTGAATATCGCGAACTACAGTAACCCAAAGGTTCAAACAGCAAATGGGCCCTAACTCGCTCGTCTTACGTTACGTTGTAGCCGTTTGGAAGCTTACGTTGAGGCAGTTGTTGAACGGTCATTCCTAAAGAAATACTTTTGTTTTTTTTTAACCCTTGTCTTACGAACAACTTTGTCTGCAAAAATAATTAATCCCGGGCGATCCCAATGTTGCCCTGCAACAACCGCTCAGAAATGCGTGTGTCTTGCTCAAAAAAATAATCCCGGGCGATCCCAATGTTGCCCTGCAAGAACCTCTCAGAAAGGGGCGTGTCAGAAGTAGCGCATGAATAGTGGACTCCGGGCGGGCGCGCGTCATATCGGAAAGGCTTCGAAATACTTTACAAAAGTATCCACTCTTTTACTCTTCCACTTTAAAACACTCACAAACCACTCTGTATTAATAAAACAACTCAACTTTTTTAAAACAGCTTGTTAACCCTTGTCTTACGAACAACTTTGTCTGCAAAAATAATTAATCCCGGGCGATCCCAATGTTGCCCTGCAACAAGCGCTCAGAAATGCGTGTGTCTTGCTCAAAAAATTAATCCCGGGCGATCCCAATGTTCCCCTGCAAGAACCTCTCAGAAAGGAGCGTGTCAGAAGTAGCGCATGAATAGTGGACTCCGGGCGGGCGCGCGTCATCGGAAAGGCTTCGAAATACTTTACAAAAGTATCCACTCTTTTACTCTTCCACTTTAAAACACTCACAAACCACTCTGTATTAATAAAACAACTCAACTTTTTTAAAACAGCTTGTTACTCTAAGCTTGTTGGCACTCCTCCCCTCCAAAAGGGAGGAGTGATGGTGCGGATTCTGTGTAAATTGGAACGCTCATAAGTCGGGCTAGACTCGGCCGATCGGGGCGAATTTTTTTTTATTCGATAGGTCTCTGAATTGCGCAGTGTGCATCGAAGGTCTCGACTTCCGTCTGTGACCCGACTTTTGGCAAGTTGCCAAAAACCCGGTTTTTCGGCCTCCGATGAACTTTGGACGCTTAGAATAGTGTTCTGGTAGAACGTAGCGAGACGAGCTTTGGGCCGAATATGTAAAAGACATTGGGCTATCCGATGGTGGGGGCGCCGCCCGGCTGGGTCCGGTCCTGCCCGGGCCGGGTACCAAAAACCGGGTTTTTCGACCCAAAAGTAGGGGTTCACGGTCAGGTCGTAGTTTTCTTGTTTTTAAGGCTGGCCGAACGTTAATTGCCCCAATTGAAGAACTTGGATAGCTCTATCCAGAATCGTTTCATATGATGCGCTCAGAAGTGGGACCGGCCGGGGAATTCACTCCAAAGTTGGGCCCCGGGTTTCCGGGTAAAACTTCGGGTCGGTGTAACTATTGATAGGGTGCCCGTATCGAGATGGGGCAAAGACCAATCGATAGAGCTTGGCGAGCTCTATAACATTGTGGTAGATCATTTCTCTCTAAATGGCCAAATTGTAAGTGAAAAGTTGAAAAAATCGATTTTTGGTCAAAATTTCAAAATTCCGCGTTTCCCATTCCTTGGTGTGTCAATCGATTACGCTGATGTTTGGCGAGTTTTTGGTGCTTAGGAATGTCTTTCCGGGAAACGAGAAAAGGTCGCAGCCGGAAACTGTTTTTTCAAGAAATTTAAAATTTTTCAACAAATTTTCGGTATTTTGGTGTAAAGTGGGGTCAGTTGAGATATTTTGGTGTCAGTTGGACTTTCACGTGATAGAGCATCAAAAGATACGTTGTTTTTGTTCTAAGCACTTTTTTCGTCCGACGCGTATTTTGGCGGGAAATTTGAATTCAAAATTTGGCTGCCAGATTTGTCTGGGGCACCTACCGTGTAGGTACTCGATTCCGGCTTTTCGGTGATGCTGATCACGAATTTGGCATTGTCTTTTCGTTTTGAGATGTGTGGGACCATTTTTGAAGAATTTGCTTTCCACCATACGTGCCCTCAAGTGAAAAACCTAGTTGTGTCAGTTCAACCGAAGCTATGTGTGTTGTATGTCAAATGTGGGGTGTTGGAGGGTCACAATTCCGAATTTGCTATTAATTTTGCGATCAGAATGGCCACTAAGCTTCACTGACATGTCTCGTTGATCAATGGGCAGTACGATTCAACTCCCAAAATTCTTCTGAAAGAGGGGAGGAGTGCCCCGAGGGGCTCTGCCCCCGTCTACTAATCTTGTTCTCTTGTCGTTAACGTGTAGTTTAAGATTGACGAAAGAGGCCGACTGAACTTAATACACCAACACTCATAATAGCTCGTTGTAAAACGATGAATCGACCTTTGCACAAGCAACTACAGTGCATTGGCTAATGCAGGACAGCAGAATACCCAATGCCTTGGTTGCCCTCGAGGACTTCCTCTCCGCTACTCCAGAACCAGCCGTCTGTTGTGCGCCAATGGCCCGTCTCCTGCGCCAGCCCAATATAAGCTTGGTTCTAAATGCGCAGAGAGTGATTGCGAAAGCGCAAGGATCCCACTCAAGGCCTTTGAGCGTAACATGCTACGGTATTAAAAAGTTGAGTTTGTATTCTGACTGACATTGCAAAAAGTTGCGTTCTTTCTGCAGAGAGTGCGAGAGCTCATCGCTCGTATTGCTCCGCTTCACGAGCTCCCCCTTCGCAAGAGGGTATTGCATAGCAATATTCATATCGCCCGGGATTTGATATTTAGGGCAAGAAAATCCCTCTTTCAAGCAACACTATTAAAGAAGTAACAAAAACTTGTCGAAGTTTTTACAAACGTTTGATAGAGCATGAATAAAGGGGGATTGTAGCGCGCGCAGTTCCAACTATTGAAACTCGAAACTAAGCTCGCAAAGCTCAGTGAGTCGAGACCTATCCATAGAGCCTAAGATCGTCTCTCCACGACTTTTCAACGCCAAGATCTGAGAGCGTTCCGCACGCACGCGCGTACGTACGTACGCACTCACGCACGCACGCACGTTGAGCTTTCGCAGGATGTCGCCCGGCTGAGGCCGGGCGAAAAAATCATTTCCTCGACACGGCACAGAAAGTGCCCAAAAACAACAGTCATGTTAGCCACGCATAAACTGACGACAAACGTAACGAGAACATCCAAACTTACGTCTATGGAAAGCCTCGTCCTCAGAAGGTCGAAGAGCCTTGGCCTGTTTAACAGCCGGAGCATTGCTAGTATGCGTTGATCGGTACACAAAGACTTGAGGTATATACGGTACATGAGAAGAATGAATGGGCGGGTTGGATATTGACAACCGTCACCAGTTATTAATTGGTGTTGAACGGAGGAAGCGCAACACCCATTCAAGGCAGGTCACGCATGCAAAGACAGTAATGCTCCATGCAAACAAAAGAAACAAGAGAATTTTCGCCGTGTTCGATTTGCTTATCGTCTGCGAAGTGGAACCTATGTAGCCGTGAAACAGGCTCTCCTCGTGGTCAAGACCACCGCCAGACGGCCGCCATCGTTCTCGCAGGTCTGCTTGGCCGTCACTCTTGTCATTGGGGAGCGCTCGATTCGGAAGCAGAAGCCGCCGTAGAGGACGGCGTCTTTAGGCAGAGTCTGGCTCGTATTCTTACAAGTGGCGTAACCTGAGTCGGTGAACGAGTAGAATGTAGTTCTTTCCTCCAATTGTCGGCTTATACTGTAACCCGTGGTTTGTTTGCAATTGCCAGCTTCCGCGATAGATTTTGGCTTTCTGCTCTAACTCCCCCCACCCCCCCCCCCCGCTGGTGGAAGCATAAGGTAACCGATGTCTTGGACATTGATCCATGGCCTGGCGTGCACTACGTCCCTAATGGGCAGGCGAAACTCCGACCCTGGGCGATGTCCATCTGTGCCGCGTACGGCGCATCGAGTTTCGCGTCTCTACCAAAATCGATGCCTCACTTTCCGTGACTGGGTGCAATAAGATCTGATGTACCACACATGCACTGTGCCTTACAGGCAGCTGCCAATGCGCCTGGCGCCTACCGTTCGAAGGAGCAGGTGACTAGCTAACGAAGGGCAATCAATCCTCACTTTATCGAATTTCACCCCGCTCTAACAAGGGAAAGATGCAGTAGGGGGGTGGGACGTTGCCAACTCGACGAGAACGACGCGCCTTGTGGCGCAACCGAAAGAACAATA